>RCHQ01000146.1:0-146605 GCA_003676415.1 Plasmopara muralis | reverse complement strand
ATCCGGGGTTACCACATTGGAACGCCGCAATTCGTGTATTGCGCTACTTAAATTCGACACGTCATCATGGGATCGTTCACCAAAGAGGAACTGAAAAGGTGATTGTTGAAGCTTTTTCGGATCCTGACTGGGGTAGCAACACCGATGACAGACGGTCTGTCTCAGGTTTGCTGATAAACATCGGAAAACCTCCGGTTGTGTTCGAGTCCAAGTATCAGAGAACCGTCGCACTAAGTTCCGCAGAAGCAAAGTATATGGCGCTAAATTTGTGCACACAAAAAGTACTTCGGACGCGCGCAATGCTAAAGGACATGGGTCAAGAACAAGTGGGAGGCACGCAAATATGGGAAGACAATCAAGGAGCGATAGCTTTGACAAACAGCGCGGGCTACCACGCACGTACAAAGCACGTGGACATCAGACATCACTTTATTCGGGAGAACGCTCAGCATGGATTACTCAAGATTGGCTACATTGATACGAAGAGTCAGCTAGCAGATATGCTAACCAAGGCGCTTGGAACTAAGATGCTCAAGTTTTTGCGAGAGGCAACCGGCATCAAGGCCAAGTCAGCGACAAAGCATACTCAACATTAGCGGTGAGTGGGATTTTTGAGTTTACACCGCCGAATGCATATTGATGATTACGGATGCTGATTACGGACATAATGGGAGTCGTTCATTGGTCTAGATATTAGCGAACTAAGGACCTAAATATATTCACTTCGGTTTTTGCCATCTTCTCAACAAGGACCAACTCACAATTCACACCATGAGAATCCGAAGCATTGTAAAACCACGCCACTGATTTAAATTTAACACTCTTATATTAGTAGCACTATATCTTGTCGTAAATTACGGCTACTCTCTTTTTCCGGGTAAAATAAAGCCGTAAGAAATTCCACCTATGCAATGTTATTGTGTGTCAGCTTTCTGAACTTCGACGAGTCGTGCTTTTATCTCGCGGCAAAGACGATTGTATACTATAAGTTTCGAAGGTCTATTTATGCTTTAGGTAGTGAATAAAACCTCAAGGTTATCATAGCTCTTTGTAGGTTTTATCAATGGAACATACGCACTGCTCAAAGAGATTTAAGTTACCGGAACCCCCGCGCTAGGATTAAGCTATCTCTATCGCGGGATGCTGGTAGCAATCCGACCCATATTGGGACCGGGTTCCGTACCCCTCATTTTACTATGGGACTTTTTCGGTCAGTGAGGCGTCCCCCACCCAACCCTTTTATTACCCAATCGGGCACGAGTTTGTAGGGCAGTCACACACTCGGGTATGATGGCTCGTCGACTTTAGTGACCTATCTCCGGCTGCCTTCATTCGGATCCTATGGGTATCGAACCAGGTACCTCCCGGTCCTGGGTCGAACGGAAAACCGCTCGAGCCACAGGGTCGGCACGCTCTGCTTGAAGAGAGTTTAAGCCATCATGATGCTTAAGCATCGTCGCTTTAATCATTTCGGTGGTTGTTAAGCAGGCCTTTCGTCGTCAAGGTACCGCCACGCATATGCTCGACCAATACTTGATTTTAACTACTTCCTTCAGATGACCTACACTTGGCCAGCTGCGGATTTGTCGTCACGAGAATATCAACGAGCTAAGCAAAAACAATCATTTAAAAGAGACAAAACGTAAATCTTGTGGTATTGAAAATATTGATTTATTTCATCTTACTGCTCAGAGAAAGAAATAATAATTTCCATTATTTCATAAAATGTGCGCGCAATCGCGTCCTGTCAAAGTTTTTTTACTAAACTACCGCCAGAGTCTTAACGTCACGTATTATTGCGCTAACATCAAATTGCATTGTTTCCTTACGTGGTTGTAAAGTACTACGATGATTACCTCATTCGCATTTTTCTTATCAGCACACTATTGTTGCTCGCCCTAGCCTAATCCGCCCGCGATACGTCAGTAACCCCTAATTTTATTTTTAGATAATGCGATATCTTTATCGTTGCCGCTGATAATACAAGAAGAGCGTCGCTACTGTTTTTTCCTTACGAGACCATTCGTAATGGTGGAATTTAACACTTCACAATAATAACTGTAACGATAATAAAGATATGCACAAAAAAGGTTTCGAAATGCTTCAAAGCAAAGGCAGTCTAATTACGACAGACTAATTAGTTTTGAATGTGATTTTGACCTTGCACGCTTTAGTGCGTTCTGGATGGTGATGTCATATATAGATAAGCAAATTTTATGACGAAACGGATTGATGCGTCATCTGATTAAAAATGATATATGAGAACGACAATGAGACATCTGTTACGTTGCGCGGAGCTCGATTGCTCCGCCGAGTGCCCATTCTAGCACATGTCGTGAAGCAACGTTTGTGTACAGAAAGACAATTGCTGCGAGTTTTCAAGTCCGTAGCATTTAATGATGGGGAGTACATATATTATCAAGGCCAACCTGGTCGAGATGTGCTATTCATAGAGGAAGGCAAAGTGTTGATGACTCAGCGTCGACGATCTCGAGCTACGAGTACTGTCGAGTCAATAGATCTCATGTCTCCGGACAATTTAGGCAACGTGGTTGTCCCACGACAAAGTATTCGAAAAAGATCCCAGATGGAAGCTGAAATGGAGATCCAATTATATCGACACGAAGAGTGCGAACACTTTGGCGAAGAATCCTTTCTTCAAGGGTTTGAGACAAGAATGCTCAATGCTGTGGCATGTGGAGCTGTGACTTGTTTTATCTTACCGGAGGCAGCATTTAGTAAGCTCCTAACTTCTGTGCATGAATTGATGCTGTACCGACATTTGGTCCGAATGCATGGAGCGTTGCCCAAGCAGCAAATATTCCAGCACTTGTCACCATGCCAGATACAGTATTTATTAGATCATTGTACTCTTAAACATTACGATGATGGAGTTAGGATAGTAGAAAAAGGTGATCAAGAAGACGATCAATATTTTTTGCTTGTCAAAGGGGAGGCAGACATCGTGTTGGACGAATATAGTCTTTCGAAAGGTGCTGTGCATAGTGGGGGAAATTTGTACGACGAGAAGCTTGGCATGTTAGTGCCAGCATTAGTTGTGTGTCGAAAAACCCTTTACCAAGGTTTTGGAGAGATGGGAATTCTTTGTCGGCCACGAACCGCACATGTCGTGGCTATAGGAAGTGTTATTTGTGTCGCTATTTCTCGAAAGATCTATGTCGGAGCATCCCAATTGCTTGGCGCAAGTGGAACTGACATAAACGCCGAATCACGCTTTGCCATGTCGCTGATAGAAGAGTGGCTTTCAGTAGCTAGATTACGTGATTTGTACATAACGAATCCGTCGATCTCGCATTATTTAAAAGCTTTTGTCAAAAGGTTCAAGGCAACCTACATGCAAAAGGTTGAGGGTAAGACTTTGTACTTGAAATTCCTGCAAAGACTGCACGCGGATCCAGCACAAGCTGACGAATTTCCTTTTCTCGCCGACCGTGTAGCCGATGACCAACTGATCCCTTCGCTCAGCATTATACGCTCGGAAACTCGTCGGATCCTATCACTACGTCCAGCTGACCGTTCTCCATTTGAGACTAGTGCCATGGCTCGATTGCTTGAGCAATCAACATTTGTCGACAAATTCGATCGTCCAAAATATGTCGATAAACTTGCCCTTGCACGCGGAATCGGTCAGTATGCCTCTTTTCTAACAATACCAAAAGGCAAGATTCTTTGCCAACAGGGAAAGGTTGAGAGTCGCGCTTTTCTGATTCTTCGGGGCAACATAAATATTGTGAATGAAGATTTACAGACATTTCAGCCTGATCCAACCAAAACAGTGTACGATATTCTTGCGACTTTGTCGGCTGGTGATTCATTTGGCGAGTTGTCACTTGTCACTCGTCTTCAACGATCGGCTTCTGCTTTGGCGGCATGTGAATCAGATCTTTTGATTCTCGAACGTGCTCATTTGCACGCATTAAAGACTCTACTTCCTGGAGTCTCCATCCAAGGAGCAATTATACAACGCGCAGATTTTCTTGCGGCGCTTGATTTTTTCCGTGATAGTGACTTCCCCCAGTGTATTCGAGCGGCTCATGATCTTCAAGAAAAGCAATACGAACCACGTCACATTTTTCTAAACGAACCGATCCGTCTGCGTACCCTTTTTATCGTCAAAAGTGGTGAAGTCGCCGTGTATTTGCGTCAACTAGTTCCGATTGTCGGCACAATAGGTTCCGATGTCACGCAGAGTCAATGTGTAAAATGGAAACAAGTGCTTGTTCGAGTTGCGACAATTGGACCACATGAATTTTTCGGATATGACGCGATACTCTCCTCCAGTGCACCAGAAACAATCACTACCCTTATGAGCTCCACTGGTATTGTACCATCTTCAGTCTCAGCAACTAATGCTCAAGAATATGTTGCTGCTACTCTAGCCTCCATCACACCAACAATTGCAGCGCCTACACACACATCACAAGACGACCTTGCCAAGACTGTTTTCATGTGTACAACCCATGTTCAAATGCTCGAGCTCTCAGAATCGGGATGGAAAAGACTTTCGTTATCGAATTTACACAGTATCCGCAATAGTCTGTCAGAGCGTCATCGATGGAATTGCAAAACGGTACAGGAAAAGATAAAGAAGGGCAACTGTGCCTACTTCGTCGCCGATAAGCCGTGGCAACTTATTTCTACCACTGCTGTAGCAAATGGGAACATAAATAACGTCGAGCGAGTGATATGTGCATCCCAATTGGTCCGTCGGATTAAGGACAAGAAGCAACGAGGATATCACTCGCTTCCTAATTTATGTGAGCCAAGCCAAAGTAATCGACTCGTCCCCTCTCTGATAAGGACAAAGTCAAGTCAGACATCACCAAATTTCACTGAGAATTTACCGGTTGCATCATCAACACTCAGATCACCCTTGCTATTGTCACTCTGCGGGTCGTTCCGACCAATAGTTGCGGTGGTGTCACCGAACAGTGCTTTATTTGCATATGTTACACAATCAAGCAGAAATATTGGACCGTTTGCCTCGTATCCTCGCCCACCGGAAACAAAATTACATTTGACTAAGAATTGTAGCCCGCGAAGATCGACAACAATTCTTAAGCAAGACACTGTGAGAAATGCTCAGATCGTGAGCGAAGACGATTACAAGGATATGTGGAAGCTGCAAAGAAGCCCTTTCGCTACGATTCAATAGAGCAAATGATAGAGTTTACCTATGAGATTGAAGAAACAGAATGCAAAGGGTGCAGCTTACAAAAATGGTTATTTGTCAGCCAGCACACAACTATATATAGACCCTTGTGAAGGAGACAATGCTACTTGGCCATGTGACGTCTGAGCTTTACAGATAAATTGACTGCCAAGCGTCTCAGATCTAATTGATCGGGAAGTCGCTTACTTCGTAGTGAGCTCCAGGGCCAGTTACGTGCTTTATAATCAAGATCACTACTCAGCGTCTTGGTAATAATTGATCGTTTGCGCGATATTTTACGACCAAATTAGTATCAATGCAATTTTAGATGCTTATTAAATTTGCTTGCTTAGTCAGTCAAAATTTGGAATCCATAACTGCGTCATTTCCCAACATTAATCTGTACAATGCTGCCAAACTTAATCTAATTGCATCCCATCACCCTGAAATAATTTTCTGCAAATTAGGCAGCCTTGCCCAGACTTGCTTCGCAGACACATCGTACGGGTGGTAGAACATCGCAAACACACATGATCATACGAGGCCAGAAATGCTTTATCAAACTGCCAAATACGCTTTAAATAACTCTTTTGACGATCAAGACATCAAAACATTGCACAAAATTAACATCCTATTTGTCCGGACTTATGCCTCTGACTACATGTTGTCACAGGAGGAAGATAATGTTGACCACGTCTTCAACAGATTAGATCCTCTTTTTTGGCATGTACAGATTTTTGGTAGCGTTTTCTACATAAATATACAATGCTTCTACATCAAATGTAATTGAGAACTTATTGCGGCGTTTGGAGGGTTTTGAAACTTGACTCGAGATGTCTCTTTAGCGAACTATCGTTTGTTGGGTGACCTTATGTGTCACATCGTTAGTTTATACTAAGTTCCACTTAAGCTCAGGTTGATACTCTGCCATATTATCAAATATATGGCTATGACTTATTTCGTCATCCTTTGAGTCAAATGTTTTTATATTTCTGTCGTGAGCTTCGACCACGAATGAGCGATTGAGCAGGTATGTGCGCAATCTTCGTGTACTCAAGTGAGCTCAGCCGGCATCCTTGTATTAGCTTTTTAGATAGCGTCCCACTGATAAAATAGCTGGCGCGGATTTGATAGTCGGGAGTGCACAAGCAGTCAGAGTCAATAGGTAACCTTTTGACTGCCAATATTTACGCTTGATGCAAACTTTCGGGTTGGCTTGTTGATCGCAAGATGTCTCAAACAGCCAGTGTCTCTGCTGTCAGATCATGACTAAAGTACCTTTTCGAGTAAAAGCCAAGAGTACTTACTCCGCTCCAATGAGATGTAAGTGGGGAAGGATATATAGTAAGTTTTATTTTATGGTGAAGCTGGTTTGCCGCCAGAAGCCTTGCAAGAACGATGGCTCCTAATGAGCGACATACACACTAGCGTTATTTATGCGGTTTAAATACCACTTGGTTTCGGTGGTCTATCTTGGAGTATCAGCTAATATCGTTCGATCGATCACAATCCTTGGCTGGCGCACAAATTTAGGCGACGTATCACTAATTGAAACGAATTCATACCCTTGCTGAACTTTGTTAGTCCGTCGCTGCTGGTGTCCCCTCCAAGAATTGTCTATGGTGTATTTTGAACGCACACCCATCATCAAGACTTCGATTCTCTTAATTATTGCGCCCTACCGACTCTTACGTGGCGTTACTCTGGCTTTGGAGAAGCAGCTTCTGCCAGCATCTTTTCTAAAGACTCTGGGCAATGCGAAGACTTACTATCTCGGCCGCTTATGAAGCGAACACGGATCGTTTGCTCTTAATTGCCGCAGCCAAAGCAGCGGACATCTCTATCTGGCAGCGCTTAAACTTCAAGAACCGGATCCACTGCGGACAACAGTGCACCGAGCTCTAAAGAGCAAAAAAATGCCCTTCTGAGGCTCTAACTCCCGTGTGCTTATCGGGAAGAAAGCGAAAGCTCTGTTGGAACTCAAATATCACCAGAAGAATCGTTTGTTGTAGCTGCTTTGTCACGTGTTCTTAAGACTGATGGTGAGGATTCGGCTTGAAGTCCAGACTTCCTGGCAAGAGGCTAGAACGCCACGCGCATCTGAATTCCGTGATCACGGCCTCTTATATGGCGATCTTTAAATATTAATTAAGGAAAAAGAAGGTTTACCCCTTAAAGGTTTTTTACACTTGTGATTCAACGGCTTGAGCCCCATAGAAGACGCTACCGCTGGAGCTGCCTGAGCCTAAGCTGCCTTAGTTTATGAGCATAAATTTTACTCGTACAGCTCGAACGTCATGACGCATTTCAATTGCAAATTCAGCCGCGTTCTTAGGACCGATACAACTACCGAGGCTTTAGAGCAGTGCGGGCTGCTCATTGCAAATGTGAAAGTGGTTATGATCATATCGGAACCTTTGACTATTTAGGTATTTATTTAATCCTCGTAACCGCGTGGGCTAAGGATTGACTTCAAAGTGCCACCAGGTCACACATTGTATCACTCGAAGGAGGTGTGCAGAAAGGTTCGAGATCTTTTGGTGAACGACCATTTACTAATTTCGGTCTAGATTGCGGGTCAAAAGACTCAATTATTGAATTCATGTTCGATCTTACCTATACTACAATAGGCATAGTATCGATTCAGGAAGGGATTATAATTTCCGGCAGAGTGCCACCATTTTATTAATATCCCTTACATTTGATGTGTTTTTACCAGTCAAAGAAGCCGGGGAATGACAGCGAGGACCGAAACAGTGAGCAGTGTCAGATGCGTACGCATTGTTGCAAAAAACCCGCCGATCCTTATGCTGAACAAGCAAGAAAGGGCAGGGCAAGAGAGGCTTTTCTTAAGCATCGAGGTCAGCGCTACTACCGTGTGAATTGTGCTGTGAGCAGAAGCGCTCTCATGGTTTTAAGATCTTTCAAAATACTGGAGCAGTCCTTCCGCTTCACAGACTCTAAAGGTAGCTCCGACTCAGCTGCCCGTTTGAAATAATGGGCTTGATGCGGTGCAAAAAGCTTGCGCATGGCCGCCGTAAGGCTCTGGATCAATGGCTCTTTGAGTTCAAGCTTTATTTGTATACACCAAGCAAGGAATAACCATCGGCAAGATTTGGGGTAAAGAGCGCTTCATTTCTTATTCGTATTAGGCTTGAGAACATTTATGTCATAACCTCATTAAGCTTTGAAATGTCTGTTCAACATCTTGCCCTTAGAATTGTTTCAATGGTGACGTAGGAGCTATATATTGAGGGGTTTTCATTTCGCTGTTTTTCATGCAGATAATGCGTACAGGAAAATACTCAGAGAAGCTCAACCTTATAAAGCAATTTGCATGCAAAGTGACCGTTGCAAAAGCTTAACTGATAACTTATCAGATACTTTATGACGTACTTTTCTATGTTCCGATGCTTCGGGCTTAATGTTTTGAAGTGCGTCTGCCTGTCATTTGCTAAAATGGGCCAAAACTGATCGACACACCTGGCACTCCTAGCAATTCTGGCGAGACAAAACACTTCACACCATCATTGGCATGTGTGCATATTGCAACTCGATACCCGAGCTGTCACTTTATCGCTTCAGAATAAGCGCTTCATCAATTTTTGGTGGTACTACGCCATCACTATTTGAAAAAAACCAAAACAAGCTGTTGCGGCTGTATTGTATGATATCTGACTTTCTCGTTTAGCGAAATCAATGCACCCTGCGCCAATTTTGCCATCAACTTGGAGTAAGTCCACACAATAAACTTTGCAATTTTTCAAACTTTCTCCCAGCAATAAAATTTGCAAGTTTTGAGAGGAGAGCCTAATTCACGTTCAAGTGATTTTGCGACAGCGTGCGCGAACAAGTGAATTCAAATCGTGCACGTATGTGAGGAGTATAGCTTCTTTTAAAGTAGAAGCTGCACTATAGTTGTTTTTATTTTCAATCAATCGATGCCTTACAGACTAAAAATATACTGATTGTCCGCAGCTCAATGGCTATATAGAGCCCCCCGGATAAGATACGTATAGATCTTAAGTAAATGAGCCAAACGATAGCTAACTTATCTTTTTTAATGGGTGATTGAGCTGTCAGGGTCTTCAAAGAAGCCAATGGTCTTAGCTTTGTGTGCAGCTTGCTTACCTGCTCTATACGCCACGTCTTATAAATTTATTCTATAGTCTGCGCTTCTCGTACACATGGATGAAGTGGTCAAACGAACCTTTCGAAAGTTTAAGATCGTGCTATATACGATGTGTAGGTTTATAATGATGTCGTGAGCCAAATTTCTGGCGTCGGAGCTGTTACATTTTTAGATTTCATTTCGAATCAATTAGACAAGTTTCGGCTGCTTCAACGTTGCCGTTCATATATCGTTTTAAAGCTTGTCGAGCTTTTTGCCACGATCTATTCAGAGCTCACTGGTCGAGTTTTCCAGACGCAAGTGGCTTTCGTTTTCCTATACAGCGTAGCCAAATGAAATGGCTTATTAATAACAAATGTAGATCAAGCAAAGCCTATTGGTAATCATCTAAAGCATAGTGCTCACGCTTTGAGCAGCGAGACAGATATCTACAAAAGGCAATAGCGATGGACCACAGACCAGCTACAAAGCTGCAGCGATTTGTATCACACTAGCGTAGCGTCACAACTGCGGAACATTACTCGCGTGCTTAAAGACTTCCCTTCGGAATAATGCCTTCCACTATGCGACCCCTTCTTTAAAGTAAACTTTCTTTAGAACTGTTCAATTTGGCACGTCAAATGCTATTCTTTAACACAGTTGCGAAGGAGTCGTTTTCGCTAGTAAGTTGTCGACTGAGGCTTGGGCGGCGAGCTAAGTGAAGTCAGCAATAAAGGAGTATTTGTCGCTTGCAGAAAACTGAGCTCGTAACAAGTCTTACGCGCATCGGAGAAATCTTGTAAGAACTTTAAGCCTGCGCTTCAATTGCCTGGGCTGGTATAATGGTCTATCCATGGCATCTCGAACGTGGAGTATCTCCGATCCATTAGGTAAGTAAAGTGTACTCCTAGCTCACGAACGTAGAATAGTGCATTCAACGTAAATAAAAATCAAAACGTGCTGATGGCAGCGCTATGGAGTCCCCAACTATACCGAAAGCAAGTAATTCTTGTCTTCTGAATATAATAAGTGCCGAGTGAGCCCTACGACGGTGCCCTTACGGACTCTTGTCTTACCGCATCCCAATTGATGGCCATTAGTTATTTATTGTTACTGTTTTTTTCTTCCATATACTTTATCCAGTTTCTCTTATTGATCCTGATTTCTTTTCAGTCGCATGGATCCTGATTTTTTTCAGCACGTAATGACCATAAAATCTCTAAACTTTAATTGCATGGTCCGGATTTTGCAGCTACAGAATCCTGTTGATATATGTAATTTAAAACAATGTTCTTTTATGGCATGGTGGTGTTGACATTCATCCTGCTAGTGACGACAATTCAATACATGACCTTCTTCTACAAAAAAATACGTTTCATAAAATAATAATCGTCTTTTTGGAAGGCCGAAAAGTCTGAAATTTGCTTCAGACTGCGATTTCAAGCAGCTCCTTCTTGGTTTCACCCAGCTTCCAACTTCAAACTGAGGGCTTTCTTTGTGGGCCCACAGGACCAAATAACTAAAGCACAAAAGCACATGAAGTACATGAAGTACAGCAATACCATGCATAGACTTGTCCAAGATTTCAAAGCTAAAGCCTGTTGCTTTGAGACGACAAGGATTCATTATTCTGTTACAATCATTTTAATGAGTCAAGGGAACTTTCGCCAATATATGTTATCCATTGTAGAACGTGAATGAAGCTTTGTGAGTCTTTTTCTAAGTGATGATAGCTGCATTCGGTGCTTAACATCTCGCTGATGAAGCCGTATTGCAAGGAGCTCGAGCGTCGTCAAAAGGTTAATAAGCCGATGATATCGAAAATTAACTTATTAAAGCTGTCATTGGACGTCTCAAGTTTGTATGGCTCAGATTTGATGCCGCATCTTTAGGTATATGTAAAGCATATTCTGAGAACACTTCGAGCGGTGACATTTCAGTTGTTGTGTACGCGTCGATCGTAGGCTGTCTCTGCCAAATAGCGAAAGTCGTCTAAACCATTCTGTACTGTGTTGACGACATTTCGGTACATATCGATAAATTGGTTATTTTTTCCGTTTGCCCATACGTTCAAGGTCTTAAAGCCTAAGAGAACCTCAAGTGCGTTTTTAGAGTAGACGTGATAGCTTGCCATAGCCTTTATGTAAACTTTGTGCCTTGGTGAGTTGTAGTATACCATGGTCCTTCATATAGACCTTTGCAATCTCTGCAGTAGCGTCTATTGCCTTTGTAGCATTGAACATAGCCTAATTCTTTGAGCAATCAACGATCCTCATGGCGACATCAAAGCTTTCGGCATCCAGTAGAGCCACGATGAAGTCCATTCAAATGACAAGCCATCTACTTCTTGAAATATTCAGAGACCGAAGCAATCCTGGCAATTTAGTTTGTTTAGCATTGTTGTGCTGACCCATTTTGCTAGCTTTGCATGCGCTTCATCATTTTCGGTTCTTCTGACGCCCGACCAGATAAGTTTTGTGAAATCCTGGATAGCCTGAGGATACATATACGTGTACTCATAGATAAAGCAATCTTTTTATCTTCGTCGCTGAAATTATACGGTCGTGGAGTTTTTTCGTTTGTTGAAAATGCAATTTACCATCCTGCGACGAGAATTCCGGGACACTTTTCTAAGTTCTAAGTTTATTGGTGTTCCATGGTGCGCCTATACATCACGATTACGTTATCTTAGCGGTTTAATTACTGTGATCGTGTTCGTCCCGATTGTCGTCGCGATCTCGCGATTCTAAGCCGCTTTCAATGACCCTTGCAAGCTATCTCGAGCGGCGCTACGCTCGTATTTCGAATTGCGTGACAATGCGTTACCACAATGTTAAACTTACCGAAAATCCAGCGCAAATGCGGCAAGGTCATTGAGCCATCGAGCCACATTTCGGTTTGCAGGACGATTACCTCAATACTATTGAGACGTTTCGACCGTATATGTTCAATTGAGAAGATACACGCGCCATAATTTCAGCGTCGTATCATCATATAGCGATGACTTTTGAATTTTGAAATGATGAGATCAGCTGTAATGATCTCATGCAGTATGCGATAGATCATTGAAGCAATGAGAGCAATTTTGAGTCGAGGAAATATCCTTAGAGCTATTGCCATAGCAGCACTGACGATTGTTGTTGCTGAGATTAACTCTTTGGTGTGCTTAGATGACTTCATCCAGCATGCATAATTGTTTTGGTGCCTCTCTAAAAAATTACATTAAAACGGGATAGTGGTCTCTCAAAATGTTTTGAGACATGAGCGGTAGATATCATCATTGTCTGTATATACTGACACTCTCCGCGTAGGACTTGACACATTTATTGTCTCTCTGCCACAATAATTACATAGCAGTACGTGCGAAATTTCCAGCAATATGTTAGCGACGAAAAAGTTGGTCACACATAACCTTGCACAGAAAAGGCGAGATAATTTGTTTTTCTTGGGAGCGACTATTCTCAAATTCTAGCCTCTAAGATAGAATCATGTAATAGAACGCAATTTAAAGAAGTGCTACATTATACAGTACATAATTCCTTAAGCAAAAATCTTTATGAACTGTCTGTTCACATGACTGATGATCATATATAAATACCATTGAGATGTTCAATAACTAAATCTAACAGCCTTTTAAAATATAAGTCCGCTTTAATGTGAGGTCGATTATGTGACTAAATTTGCTAGACGATAACCAAACATTTTGTGGCAGCATTCGCATGTCTTGTGGAAGTTGTGACCTTTTGAAAGCCGTCACAAATTGTGCTCACGGCTCAAGAAGATCATGTTCATGTTGCACGTGCGAGTTGGAAAGAAGCACACTTGCAGCAGCATATTTCTTATAAATTATATTCTAATATAAATACCCCCTTTTCTCTGCTTAGAGAATAGCTGAAGGGGGATATAAAAATTTTCGAAGCTTCTCAATTTACGACCCTCGCTAGCGTCGTCATTAAGCCTCAAATGCAAGCATTTGTTGATATTGTGCAAACCTGGCCGAAAGACTTCATAATGCAGGAATGGTAGCAGTCCATACAGCGATATATTTAGACGCAGTTACAGCATCAAAGGAGTTATGCCAAAATCCACGCATATTTGTTGCAGAGCCGTCTTGTAATACTAAAAAAAATGTCGTTATACATAAAAGGCCAAAAAGTTAAGCGAGCGTGGAGCGAATACAGTCTGTTTCGACAGCGGCATAAGATTTGTCTTTTTGAGCCCGATTTCTCGTTTTTGACAGCTGCACCTTACTCTCTTTCGACGCTACCAGCGTAGTTGCTAACGCTGCTTGAATGGGTCCTTGTTTTGGGGTATATTTAGAAAAAACGCATATCAGCTATTCTTACCTTAGTACAATATATAACGATTCGAACACCTGTTCTGGAACCCGAAACCCATTCATTTAGAGAGCGTTTCTAATTAGTTTAGTAATGCGTGGCCGTTCTTTTGGTCGACATCTTAGTTTAAAAGTTTTTGGCGACGCTTCAAGCGCACCACTTTTGACGGGGTCAGACGATTCTGCCTCTGGTCCTGGTACGCTTCTCCATATGTTGTAAACTTTACAGAAAATATATGGCTTCCGTAACATCAAGCATATCAAATTTAAAAGGTCCGACGCCTTTCGCTTGAGAGGCACTTTCTATCGTTATACTCCTCTGCCATCGCGCTCTATCGTCACTTCATAAAGCAAAATACGAAACTCAACTACAACCTTCTTTTGAATCGACTTGACATGGGCGTCAATCGTGTCCTGAGCACCCCTCAAAAGCCTGCATCAGCCACACAAGCATCTGAGCAGCAGCTTGTCGCCTGCTCTCGTACGTTCATCCATGTTGCGCTTCGTGACGTTTTCCATTCTCATGCGAATGTTTTATGCCTAATGCTGTAGTGATCATATTGGACTGGGATGACACCTTGTTTCCCAACACACACCTGATCCAAATGGGCTTTACCTCTGAAGAAGAAACTTTTGAAATTCCAGAGACCTACATGTCTACTCTTAAAGAACTTGCTCGGGAGGTTGAAATCTTCCTCAAGGCATGCCTGCAGATCGGCACGTGCTATATTGTCACCAACGGGCAGAGCGGATGGGTTGAGCGCTCGTGTGAGCGCTTTCTACCTAATGTCGTGCCTTTGCTAAGAAGAGTGACCATCATTTCGGCGCGTTCCAACTTCGAGAAAATGTACCCAGATCGTCCCATCGAATGGAAAATTGCAGTCTATCGCGATGTCCTCGCAAAGCACGCCTGTATGCCAAAGTCTCCTTTTGAACCTCGTGGGATTTTTTTGCGGCAACAGAAGCAAGAACCACAGCAAGTGATTGCGCTTGGCGACTCACAGGTTGATCGTTGCGCCATCCAATACGTCGCTCGGCGTACACCCAACACGCAACTTAAGTCCGTCAAGCTGTTGGATAACCCAAGCATGACGCAACTGCAAAAACAGCTAAATTTGCTTGGTGTTTATCTTGTGCAGCTCAGCTGCCACGACGAGACGCTTGATTTGGAGCTTTCGAATGAAATGCTGCAATGAGCGGCCAGCGTGCATATATTACTATACTGAGCATACGATTGAAGAGGAATCCACGACGATTCCTCCGCTGCAGATTATGTTTCGACGTAAATTACAATCTACGGTGCGCTGTCCACATGTTGATTGATCGCATCCTACGAAAAATGTGGCCGGAATGGAGCAGCTGCGATTATTTTAGTATTCATAAAACCGAGTAGTAGTTGTAATTATTAGAAAGCGCAACTTTGTATTGCTTCTAATAAAAACGATTTGAATCTGAGACGGACCGGCAGCGGGTTGTGATTGCGTATGGGAGCTCTAAATTAAGCTTGCGATAGAAAATTTAGCTAAAAAATTATCTACTTTAAGGTATTTATCAAACCTGCTGAACGAGTAATTTCTAGATGTCGGCGCCTTTTAGCAGTGAAACGATCACCACTGCTCCAGCATCTACCGCCGACAAGGCAGTTATACTGTCCATGTTCTCGGAACTTAATTTAGTGTTGGACACGGGTGGTGCTGTCATCTCTCAATCTAGTGGTGGCAATTCTGCCGCCAAGGACCTACTTGTCTCCAAAAACGCCGAAAAACGAGCAGAAGCTGAGTATGCGGCCTTGCAGATGCTTAAAAGGGAACAGCGGCTGCAGCAGAAAAGAGAACAGCCCAGGTCGGCGCTGGGTCAGGCACTGGAGCAATTTGACCAAGAGGTGGACGAGCGCGATGCGTTCATTTCTCGCCACACAAAACGACGTCTGAAAGGAATAAAAAAAGCACGCGGAGGGACATTAAAGCTTCCACGGGGCCGTCGTCATCGTCATGAAAAGTGCAAGCGTGTCTAGACCCTTAGTAAGAAATAGAATGGTAATACAGCGCTGGTGCAATGTCTGTTGTACATCTTACATAATGCTAAAATTTAGTACTCCAAGCGCTTGTACTTTCGATTTTAATTATTATCTCATTCTTAAGCTGTCACCAATACGTTTCCGTTTGTCGGCAAATCAAGGTAAAAGGGCACGTGTAGTTCAATGTCTACCGCGATTGACATCACGGTGTCACACTGAAACGCTCGATGACTAATGTCTTTCCGTTGATGAGATCACTAGTACTCATTTAATGGTCCTGTAGCCCAAAAGTAGCCATGCCATGCACAGACAAAGTGGTCCTGTTTGATAATCAAACAAAGGCAGTGTGATCAGCATTTGAACAAATTGTTAATCTGTGGCAGAAGTAGTTTTTGCTTGCATCAAAATTCTGATCTTACGTACACCTACCAGCTTTTGCGGTAGATTACACAATGTGTCTTCACGACATGTCGTCAACAAAATCTTTCTCGGTCATCAGACTTCTAAGTAATAAATTGGCGGAACTGCTAAATGCATTTAAAGCGTCCGGAGTTGTTGGCTCTGCACGTCAGTATGGCGTCACTAAAGTCAAATTTATGCTATATTGGATTTTTGTACGGTATCTACGCAAATTTTAATATTTTTTACTGAGTTCTATTTCCTGCCGGTATCTGTTTTAGGAGGTGTTGTAAGAGATACCAAGACAACCAAATTCTTATGAAGAACTGGAGTTCAAAGCAATACATGAATCTTAAATTAATAAGTTGCTTTTTTCCAGGCCATGCAGCCCAAGAACTCTTGCACAACTCCTTTGCAAAAGATGCTGCGTTTAAACGTTGTCAATACTACACTCAAGCGGCAGATTGTCCTCGGGAAGGTTAGAATAGCATTCCCGCATGTGTCGTGTGCGTACTTCCACTGCACAAAAGACTCACCATATTTAATGAGCTCAAGGAGGTTGCTGCATGTGTATCCCTCCCTGCTGTCAAACAGCCGAGATGCTTCATGTTGATTAAGTTGTATGAGCAAAATTGTGCTCTGGGGCTCAGGCAGGGTAACCCCGGTACTGTGAGATTTGAGTCAAAAAGCTTAAAGCGTTTGACTTTAAAAGAAATTTAGGCCTCTACTTAAGATCAAGCAGATCGAGATAGCCAGTAAAGCGGCTATGGGATCGGACAAGTGGTATTAACCCTCTCGTACCATAAAAGCCAGGCTCCGAAATGAGAGCCTACCCCTAAAGCCACTTCAATGAGTCTTTGCATCCACAAATTACATGATGGTACAGTTGAGAGTAGCATATATTTCCAGCGAGCCATTGGCTCGGCCAGTGTTAACATGTTTTTACCTACGCGCGAGCGCGATGAAATCGAAAGAGCTGTCAACACCTTTCTAAGAACGCCACAATTTAAACAAGTTTAAGTGGCTGTAGCTCAAGTTGGCCCAACCTTGCGGTCAACTTTCTCGCACGAAAGATGCGATGATGAAAGAAGCGATTTAAAGCGTTATCAAAAGAGTACAGCTACAGACACGCTTGCCTCTTCAGTTTGTCTTTCAAGGGTATTTCTTAATTCGGGTTGTGTCTGTTAGCCAAATCAGCCCTAATGGAACTTAGCTTTGCTGTGCAAATCAACATACACTAATTTGGCCGTAGTAATCAAAGTCACATGATTCTATGTGTGACGAAGACGACCGATGAATAAGATCTACAGCTTGCCCGAAGGTATCAAAGGATCGGTGAAAGAAGCCGTGTCCACAAAGCTAGCAAGCACTAGAACTGGGGTATCTTATTACTAAACTACCAGCAAATTCATGGCACACACTGTCAGCACGTGCGGTCTCTCTTCCATTGTGTATAGTCATTCACGTGGTAATTCTTCTAATCGGCGCCGAAACCCCTGTGCTGGTCGCAATCTTTATAATAGATGACAACATTCGTTATCACTAAAGGAGGTAGATGTGCATTAGCTCCGGAAGTGTTGAGCTCTCTCCAAGTCGATTGTCTCCTTTTAATTGCATCCTTTGCAAGCTTACGCACGGTGGTCGCTATCGGCTTCTGACTATGGGCTATAGTGTCGACGCATGAGAATTGCCGATCTCTCACAGCTGGTACAAAGCATGCGCCCCTTAAGCAACCGCATAATTTAAATATCTTAAGCCATTAGTCCTCGCAGCCGAAGCTAAATTCGGTAAAAGGCTTTATTAGCAGCTGATGCTTTGGCAAATGTTAGAGCAATAGCTGCCAATAAAAAGATGCCAAACTGCTATAAAAACACGACATAGTGTATTGCCGGACCAGCTATAAATATTGTCTTAGTATTAAGCATAATGTCTTTTCATTGTACTACACATGTGTCAAAGTGATGATGGAATTCCCAATTGGTGTTTTACACTCTCAAGGCAGACATTGAACAATTGGAACAAGACTTTGTTTTGCAAGTTTTTGTCGTACAAGTATTTTACGTACGTGGCCTGCGCAAGCGTATCAAATATTGTGTGAGGGTGTCAACAACAGACTCCGACGGCTTACGCCGAGGAGATGGGGGTCTAATGTCTGCTATTTTTAATTTTTTATCAGCTAGCTCTGTAGGTCAATGATGATCGTTGCCAGTAATTCTCGCAAAATCGCTACATGCTTCTTGCAGATCAGCTTGGGACATAAAATTCACAAACAATATAACTCTGACGGCGCGACTTGCATGATAGCCAGCTTGAACACATTGCAACGAAGTTCGATAAACTTTGCTGGCTGCAAAGAAGTAGTCCGTAAGAACTTGATGCAAAAACTGGTCGAGATAAACTGTTGGCTAAGATGGTATCTTTTTTAAAGTAAAATAAGTCGCGCTGCGTGTTGGAATATGAGAAGTACACTTAGTGGGTTTGATTAATGTTATTGCACTCTCTAAAATGGCAGCAATGACATGAAGAGAACGATCATAGGGAATCGCTACGATGCCCACAGTTGAAATGCTCATAGGCTATTATATAGATCCCCTTTCCAAGTATTTAAGGCTTATGATGGCTGTGACTAAGACAAGTTGCAACGTTATGGAGATTTGAAAACAAAGTTGCAAAAAAACAGTTTATTGCAGACCGTAAACTTCATCTCCTTCTCACCGTGCTAGACGTGCTGCGACTAACGCTCGCAGCGGCATCTAAGTATCATATATCCAGTAAAAGCAAAATATAACTGGCTGTTGTTCTATAATATGCTCCTTTCCTCAGTGGCGGTGGATAATGCAGCGAAGCGCATGCGTAAGAAGAGAAATTGAACGCCACACAGACGGCACCCTGTAAACGTAGTCGAGTTTGCAAACGATACACAGAGAGAGAACGAGCATTGGCTCAGTTATTTGCTTTGCTGTTTGTGCAGCATGGGGATTCGCTTAATCCGTCTCTCATCCAAGAGTTGACAGAGTACATGAAAGCCAAGCAAAAGCAGCACTGGATTAATCAAATAGATTTGAAGTGGAAATTAAAATCCAGAAAAATTGCTCTCGCTATTTGTCACTCAAAACCAGAGGCGTGAGAGCATGCTCACTAAATGATGTTACGTCGTCCACCCTAGAATGTACTTCACGGCCGGACGCACCATGGTTGAAACAGACCGATTGCCAGTGGGATGGCTCGATCGAATGAATACATTGGATAAACTTTGGATCCAAACTAACTTCCAAAAGATCTCTTTGTGGATGGAGGAGTGAGTCTTAGAACTGTAAAGAACGTTTTAGAGGTTGTAGCCGTCGATTTTTTTGGCCCTGAGAAAGTCGAGCAAGTGTATGACTTTGCAAGCGACGTGGATTTTGACATGATTGACAAGACAGTAGCCTAATCTGCTTCTTGCGTCTTTGCTTTTCGATCTTCATATCATTACAAGTTGTTATAAATTTATTTCCAATACTTTTGAGATACTCTGCCAGCTATAAGTCAAATTATTTAAATATGATACAATTTGTTTTGCTACTTTTTACCAACAGCACCATTGATTCCTCTAGCACCAACCTCTCTTTAGAGCGTATCTTGCATTCGACAGCTTGAACTTTTCGAAACATTTAATTGTCTAGGGGATCGGCGGCCGGTACCAGTTTCAGCGTAAATATTGCTAAAAATGCGATAGCAAATGAGCTGGTGATATGATTATAATAAAGTCTTAAGCACTACCGTTCGTAAAGTAAAGTCAATTTGACAGATAGTTGTTCCAAAAGCATCTGCCAAGGTCAAATATAGTGTACAGCTACTCCACTAACTCCACTAAAATAGGATACCCAGCTCGTTATGTGGTGCACTCCATGAACACAAGGACGGAGTGCACCACATGACGTCCTTTAATGCCTGGCTGAGAGAGTTCTCCAAATTCCAATGACGCCAACGACGTTCGAGCAGAAGCTAGCGCATCTCAAGCGTGAGGCAGAGCACTACGCTGACTACCTTAGCGACGAAGAGACGGAAGATGAGGAGACGAACAAGGCGCATGAGGAAGCCGACTTCTGTAACGACTTTAGTATGGCTGTTGTAGTGGGTGGGCTACCTGTTGTGGACGAGGCAAAGCACGGCAAACTCCTAAACGTTGTCAAGAAGATCTTTGGCCAAGTGGGAACTGTGGTAGACATTCACATGCCTTTTGGTGCCAGTGGCCAGACCACGGGCTTTGCATTCGTCGAGTACGAACTGGAAGCGCATGCGAACGATGCTGTGCGTACAATCAACAATTTCGCGCTCGATAAACGCCACACAATGATTGTCAACAAGTACGAAGACATGGAGCGCTATCAAAAGACTCCAGACGAGTTTGTACCCCCTAGAATTGATAAGTTTGTCGAGCCTAAAAACCTCAAGACGTGGCTCATGGATCCTGCTCGTCGTGACATGTTTGTCTTACGTCATGGCTCCGAGACGGAGATCTACTGGAGTGACAAGGGTGAGCTGGAGCTTGATTACGCAGGAGATCGTGAAAAGAAAAATGGCAAACAATGGTGCTCCCAGTACGTGCTGTGGTCTCCGCAAGGCACATACCTCGCCACGTTTCATCCACAAGGAATTGCATTGTGGGGTGGTGAAAAGTACGAAAAAGTGGGTCGGTTTGCACACAAAAATGTCAAATTAGCTGTCTTCTCTCCTCATGAACAGTACCTCATTACACTGAGTGAAACGGAGCAGGATGCTGCTATTATCATTTGGGACGTCCAAACGAGCAAAATGTTGCGTGCTTTTCCTGCTGGTAAATCAACTGGTGTCAAGGGGGAAATTGTCCAGGGACTCATGACTCCGTTCAAGTGGAGCGCAGACGACAAATACGTGGCACGTCGCGGCAAAGACGTGATTAGCGTGTACGAGTTGCCGTCCATGAAGTTGCTCGAGAAAAAGTCGCTGCGGGCTGAAGGGGTCCACGACTTTTTCTGGTCACCAACCGACCCGATTCTGGCGTATTGGGCGCCAGAAGGCAACAATGTACCAGCTCGTGTGTCCTTGGTGGAACTTCCGTCTCGTCGCGAAGTGCGTCAAAAAAACTTGTTTAATGTGAGCGATTGCAAGTTGCATTGGCATCCGAATGGAACGTTCCTGTGCATCAAAGTCACCCGCCATTCCAAGTCGAAAAAGACCATTTTTACGAATTTCGAGCTATTTCGAGTACATGAACAACTGGTACCGGTCGAGATGCTCGAGATGAAAGACAATATCGTGGCTTTTGCGTGGGAACCCAAGGGCACGCGCTTTGCAACCGTGCATGGTGAAGGCCAGCAACATTTAAACGTGTCCTTTTATGATATGGATGGTGGTAGCAAGTTGGCAAAGGAGGTGACGTTGCTGTACACGCTTAAGGACAAGGCATGCAGTCATTTGTATTGGTCCCCGCTCGGCAATAATATTGTGCTGGCTGGACTGGGCGAGATCAATGGACAGCTTGAATTCTGGGACGCTACTGAACAGCAGAGTATAACGGTTCAGGAACATTTCAAGTGTACGCACGTGGAGTGGGATCCGTCTGGACGAGTCGTGGCGACTGCTGTGTGCCAGCCACTCGACAATTCGTACTACAAGTTTGTGTTGGATAATGGCTACACATTGTGGACGTTCCAAGGCAAGCAATTGTTGGAAGAGAAAAAAGAAGCGTTTTACCAATTTCTGTGGCGTCCCCGTCCGCGCACACTCTTGTCGGACAGTGACTACAACAATGTGGTCAGGAATCTGAAAAAGTTTGAGAAACGTTTTGACCAGATGGATCGGCTCAAGGAGCGCGAGCGTCTGACTGCTATCAAGGCCGAGCGAAAGCGCAAGGAGCAAGAGTTCCAGGAACTCCTGAAGAAGCGTCTGGCGTCAGCTGCTGCTCGTCGTGCAGAGTACATTGCACTGCTTGATGGATATGACAGCGAGAATGAGAATAATTACATTGTGCAGAGTCACACGTATGACGATGTGCTTGAAGTCAAGGAAGAAGTGATGCGTAAGTAAGTGATGAAAGCGACAATGTGAAGCGAGGAATATTTAACGGCGCAGGAATTCCAACAATACATGCTTCGTTGTTTCGATGTTCACGGTGTGGCACTATGTCATTGATTTTTTTAAGATTGTGCTTTCCCTGTGTGCTAAGTAGACTGCCCACTCGTGCAGTCTCAAATCTACTGACCCGTGCAATCTTCACTTGAATGGGACTGAGGGTCAGCACGCTTCGTACAACTGTTGACTTCACTTGATTAATTGCATACTGAGACGTATCTCATGACATGGCCAATTTACACCTTCACCAGTGCAGTTCGTTGGGCAAATATTTCTTCGCGAGCTGCGTGTAGTGTGGAAGTTCCACGTTGACGTCGACCTTCTGTACCACATGGTCTGACACGGCAGCAACTTTACTTAGCGACTCGATCCAATCCTTTGTCTCAGTATGCTCCAAACAGTCTTGTGTGTTCCACGTCTTAAAAGACCAGAAACGAATTACAGCCAGACTTTCAATCGGCAGTGTCGTCTTGTTAAGAGACAACACACGGTATAGATACTCGTCGGGAGTCCACGGCAGCTGTACGTGTTCTAATCCAGCTTGATTCCCAGTCTTTCGGTCACTTGTCTTGCTATTGCAATGATCCGCATTCAATTCATTTAGCTCTGGAAAGTTAATTGAGCTGGGAATGCGCTCCCCAATCCCCCACGTCGAGTTCTTGGTCATCCACTCTTGAGCTGAAATGCTCCGTAACGCCGCATTGTCGTCGTCCGTCCAGCATAGAAACATCAGTCCAAGCGCACGAAGGAAAACCACCAGTTGCAGCCAGTCTGGATGGCCATCTTGCTTCACTGCAGCAGCGGTCGCAAGCATATACTTGAGCACCCAGCTCGATTCTTTGTTCAAGTCGCCAGTCAGTGTCATGACGCACATGCACGCTTCGAGAACCGACAGTCGCGCATGTTGCAAATCGCCATACTTTGCCATTTGCTGGTTTACAAAGGCAAGTGTCTGGTATTTCCGCATAATCTTGACGAAAAGCGGGTACGGAGTTTCTTGATTGCAAACCAACGCCATCATTTCCCCACCGTCCCATGGTAGAGGATGATCCAATACCTCAGCGCGCTGTGTCAGTGCATTGATGCCCAAATATCCGCCATGGAAACTACGAAGTGCCACCCCCCCCGCCACTTGACTAGCATTCTCGCCATGGTGTGGCACAATTTGAAACGTTTCCCACGTGGAATTCAAGCGCCGATTCGCCAAAACCGTACCATCTTCTTCCACGCAAAGAAACTTGCCATGAGCACTGCGTAAGAACACTTTGCCTTCGGACCCAAGCAACGTTTGCCACATGCACCCATAGCCTTTGAAACTGACTTGAAGGTCCCCGTCTTCGCCAGCTACGAGACACGCGCCGTCTGGGGTCTGCAGTGCTACCATGCAAAACCAAGTATTTTCGTGCAGTCCAATGGGCAGAAAAGTGGTTGGCTCTACGACAGACATCATGGGCACTTTGCGAAGACTGTCGTTGCCATTGTAGAGAAAGAGGACTTGTGCATTCGGGACTTCAGCAAAACCCCAACCTCGATAGAGCCCCACTAGTCTCCCGTGACGGGCTGCATCCTCTTCGGCCTCCAAATAGAGCCTCTCCACGTGTTTCTCCTCCACGGTAACCAATGTTGCAAGATAGAGCACACGGGCCAAGCCCAAGCCTCGAAAGTCCTTGTTCACTACAACTGACTTGACGTGGGCCGCACGATCTTTTTCCAACGTAAAGATGAGTTTACCGATTGCACCACGTTGACTAGCTATGTAGAACGTGAAAAAAATGTCAAACTTTTGTGAAAAAAGGTCAACTCGGTCACTTACAGGCAAAGAGCACCCAACGCAGCTCTTTCGTGCGTCGATCGTCGATAAATTGCAAGCGGAAACGCACGGTGGGGACAGGTAGCGCTTCCGTGACCGGCGCACACGAGCCAATTGGTGGCAACGATGCTGCTGGCTTCATTTGTGCAAAGAATCTTTTCTCTGATAATTTCATAAGCAATGCTAGTAGCAAGCTACTTATAGTCTCCTGGAAACTGCACACACTTAAATTCTTGCCTTTTTATTTATGATCCGACTGCAGATGGAATACGATAGAGTGCCTGTGCCACAATTCCTTTGAGGCAAAAGGCCAGCTTTTTCCATAAAAGCTGAAGAGGGACGAGTGCTACCTACTCATCAATCAAACACTTATATTAAAATGTCAGTTGACGATCTAACAGGAAGCAAAGAGGGCTGCTAGTCGGCTGGGTCGTTTTACGATGACCATTCCGACGCTGAAGAAGGTTGCTTTGGCTTCCCATAGACTGCGACTGTACGGTGGCAAACCTAACAAATTTCGCCAACCAGGAAGCTGCTATGGCAAGAAAGGCTCTGAAAAACATCTCACCCCACCGCGTTGGGGAACTTGCGACCATCGATCTCCCTTGCTATATGACCCACAACACCTTCGCCTTCGAAGTTTGGATAAGGCAAACACTTTCGCCACTTAGTCCTCGAAGAAGACTCAAGCAAATGACAAGATTGTCAAAACGACTCATTGCCCAAGGGTTGCACTAAAGGTGATAGACTTAGCACTAGACTCCCCGGTTATGCTAAACATCTCAACGAAAAACACAGGAAAGATAATGATTTCCAGGGGCGTATATCATTCTGGGACGCCTTATAGCAAGCGAAGCAAAGACGACGATGTATCGGTTGGGTCCAGTGGCCAAACTTATACACACCTTGAACGAGGGGCTGTGTGACTTGATCACCGCCACGTACTAACGCAAATTACTGTTCTGTGAGATATTTGCGTACTGTTTGAGCAGCGGTTCCGACAAATAGCGGAGAAACTCCAAGAAATTTTTTTAAGCACGACACGGTGCGATCGTTTGCTTTGCGCGCCATAAGGGCTCTTATAAGGTACTCTTCACATGGCATCTATAGAAGTCATCTCGTTCAAGGAAACATTTATTTTGGAGAACCATTTCGGCGGCTATGCGGGTGCTCTTTAGAATTTACTTAGCATCGATTAAAACCTGAAGATAAGACTTGGTATGGCGATACTGCCCAGCACTGTCACAACCACACGTCGATTGATCAATCTATACCGGGAACAACAACCTATACCGGGACAAAGTCATCTTTCGAAGTGCTGAATCTTGTAATTTGGCTGTCTTGGACAAAGTGCTCTACAATTGTAAGCAAATAGCACAACTTGCCCACCTTGCGAGTCAGAGAAAGGTAACCTCCGAGATGTCTCGGCTCCGGCAGAATACAAAGTCAGGTACCAAAACGTAAATTTAAGCGCGGTGTTAGAGTCAACTTATTCAAATTATAACGCACGGTCAAAAGAGTGCGACTTACCTGCAAGGCTACGTCTCTTTCACTCCCAGATCGCAACGGTCTTCAAGCTGCTTCGTTTCAACGGCTTTTACAAGCTCTGTGAATCAGGCTAAAAACTTTTCGATGCAAAACGCTCCTGGTTTCCGTGGGAGCGCTTTACATGTGCCGCTGTCCTTTCGAGTTAAGGATTTCGGGAAAAGGCAACTAATACCTCAGTGTATTGCTTACTCAATGATGAGCAGCAGCTTCAGCTC
The DNA here is from genome assembly GCA_003676415.1 of Plasmopara muralis. NCBI lineage: Eukaryota > Oomycota > Peronosporomycetes > Peronosporales > Peronosporaceae > Plasmopara > Plasmopara muralis. Next base: position 120,903 of record RCHQ01000146.1, on the reverse strand, counting down.
GACCTAACATACGCGCTTGAGATTGCTCTGGAGGTCGGTCCTTGAATTCCAGTCGCGTCAAGTTTAGCCCCTTGAGGGTTTTCGAGGAGACATAATGCTTTGGCATTAGCTTTACAATCGAATCGACCCACGTGCATATCAGCGCGAGGTCTTCAACCTTTGCCGAGAGCATTTGACTCCTGGCTAGACCGTCCACTCAAAGCGCACAAAAATTGGCTTCTTTACTCAATACAATAAAGTAGTGCTATTGGCCACCACATGGCAACCCATACTCACCTTAGCAGCAAGGTCGGGAGTAAGGGAATTGTTCCAAAGCGGGTATGAGACCCGAATGTTTCTCTGTGGATCTAACTGTCTCTTGGGACGTCCTACATATAATGTTGGGTGCGTTGACATCGATTTGGTATGTACGCCGACCCATGCCTTCTCAGGAAAGCAAAAGGTCGGTTAAACGATGATTTAAATTGTACCAGCACTTACCTATTCGAGCGAAAGGTATTCAGCGTTTAACAATACTAATTCTGCTTAGATAAACACATAAAAGTCCACTTTCTCGTGCTCATCTTACAATCTCAGTTCTAGCCTTCGGAGTGCTGGCCGACGTTTTGCAAAGTCAGGTGACTCTGTTTTTGAGATTCGGAGCTTCTTGACAGGAAAGGGTTGTCTTGACCTCTCCCTCACTTATTATAAATTAATCCGTGCTAAGAAAAATTAGAGTAACTTTATTCTGTGAACCTGTGGATTGTTATTGAGAGCACACAAATTATGGATGATACTTTGCTCACATATGTGATGCCTCAGCGCATTGTCGTCTGCAGATCGATCGTCACTCAAGTCTTGGCGCAATGCGCACGTACTATGTAAGGTGTCATGTAGCATACAATGAGTCCTTCATGTCCAATTATCTGTCTGTAGGTGATTGGCTGTCGACATCGACAAACATATTTCCTGACTTAATACAGAGTTTGCCAAAACGCAGCAATATAGCACATGTCCTTATCTAACACTATGTGTTCAAAATGTCACGATAATCACTGATTGTATTTATAAAAGTCTTTGCTGAATTTAACTGGCTATGCAAGGTGCCTAATGCCCCATTTTCTTAAGCGGCAAAGAAACCCATTACTTTTGTGTTGCCATAAACCTCCGATACGACAAAGACAAAGTTGAGAACTTGTTACTTTCACGGTTCGTCTGTATTGATAGGCTATATAGTGAGAAAGCCGATGTTTGAGTCGCGTACTGAACCTGCGACAGGTCCTGCAGAGTCCACATACATATTTACCCACTTGTACATGTATGGTGTTGTGTAAAACAAGAAAAAGTGACTCCTCACAATTGGGAATGAGAAATACTCATACACCCAAAGACTACATAGCTTTCTGCCTGCCTTCTATGAGTAAAGGTTTACGAAGCCCCGTCGCATCTGGTATCACCTAGTAGTCTATTATACGTCTTAGTAGAAGGACGGTCTGCTCGGTCTCCATCGCTCTAGAGACCTACTGATCTGTATACTTTCAAGGAAGCGGCTGCATTTACAACCCTCACCGCGGCTAAAGAGATCAAACGTGTCACGGCGCGTGTCACAGGCGGTCGATCTCTACGAGTAAAGTCAATGTGCTAGCGCCAAAAAGTTTAGACTTCAGTTGCCGGTCTGTTGTAAGGTCCAAACTGGTAATACTTAAAAGTTCCTTTAAAGAAATACAGCCAGAGCATTTATACTGTATCAAGAAGGTCGAGATGGCTGCCAACGCGGTTGTGATCTCGGATGATTAGCTACACGTTGAGCTCGCGTGGAAGGTCGCGATATAAGCTGAGTACCTCTTTTCTGAATTGCCTTGCCAAAGTTTCTTGGGCTTTAAATACACACGATTTACTAATTGAGAGTAGCGCTCCTTCAGGCAATCTCTCGTCAACATAAACGTGCAGGTAAGGAATGCGTTAGTGTCAAGTACACATACACGAGCTAAAAGAGTTGAAAGCTTTCATCCTTTGGTGCAACTACCCGAACAAGTGAAAGTGATTGTGTTCATGTACGGTCTTAGGGTTCGCTCACTTGCATGCAACTTTCTCGAGGATGGGAGGGAGCTATAGCCAAATCGCTTTACAAGCAGCTTTATAACCAAAGAGAGACTTGCTCCTTGGTAATGTCGTCGAGAACCTGTTTATCGGCGTATATGACCCGGGGTGGTGGACTTGAGCGCTGCTGAGCAAAGCGGTGTTCGCTATTATTGCTGCGGAAAGCAAGAACGCATGATCAATGTCATTCTCGAGGGATAATTCATGGGAGACGAATAGTCTAGGCTGAATTTGAGCTTCAGAATACGGAAATCGTGGTCGCCAGTAGGGAAGAGGCATTTATGTGGAGGAATTCTAAGTCCTGTAGATTTACGTCTCGCAGATACACGGCATACATCTCTGCCTTTGAGAGCTTGACAGACCTTAAACGAGGCACTTGCAGCGGCTGAGTCATACAAGTGTACAAGGTAAAAAAAAATTACTCTTACTTTGGCGCTTCGCAATATGGGCATGCAAGTAAAAGAATGCCTCCAATACAAGTAGGATGCTCGGCTGGCAAATGAAGCCGTTCTAGACGACGACATGGTTGAAGCTGACCTGGCTGTAAAATCTTCAAAAAATTGCTACACGGAGTAATTTCTCCTTCTTAACATCAGTTCTGTAGTGGAGAGATTGTGGGTAGAAAATATTGTATGCTTCGAGAAGACTAAAGGGCAAGGCCATTTATCAAATCCCGCGCAAGATAGTATAATGAGACGTGTTTCGATCCCTGATATGCGAATGGCACCTTCAAAAGGAAGCCTGGATGATTTTTACACAAAAGTAAACATAATGATGGCATTCAGAAAAAAATCTGCAGATGTAATGGTTGCACCGGCTACCAAAACGCTCAAGATGTGGCTCTAAATCTAGAAACGATTGATACACAGGTAGGTATTACACCACCAACAGCTGCGGGATATAGAGACCCACAAGCGTCATGAACCGGCTTTTCGGGCAGCACGAGCGCTAAGCGGTAGAATCACGCAGATTAAAAAACAATATTTTTGCTCCACAGAGTTCTTCTTTGCTATATATTGTGCTAAATTGACGGCTTAAAAGAGCAGATACATAGTTTCGGTGGCGCAAAACGTTTCTGTTATACTCATGGCGAAGTCAAGCGTTAAGATAAAGAGTATTCCCTCTGCCCACATCTCACAAACAACCCAGTGAACTTGATTGGCGTTAAAAGTGGCACTTTTGATTAGATCTTGACGGAATCTACGTGCGCCATGACGGTTCGCGTCCTATCGTTCGCGACACGATGCTTCCATAGATTTGGTATGTTCAAATTATTAAAAAAAGATAAAGACGAGCCTCGTTTGGCTATGGCTATGATAGCTCAAGGAATTGTGGGCGCGATTTAAGCTTAGAGATAGTAATGACTGCATTTGCAGATAGATTCTGGCTTTTATTATTACAAATTATTCAGGACCTAAAATCTTCCGTTTTAGTCACAAAATTTCTCATGTTGGTCTCAGACTTCAGCCATTTCATCACGCACAATGTCAAGACACTTAGCTATTTTGATCCTAAATCGTTGACTTTTTATGCATTATGAGTCCTTGTTTTAGCAAGCCACTTGGCGTCCTCTCATATCTAAGCCACGATGTGTTGATGCTGACTAAGCGCGAGGATGAAGGAACTAATCAGGTAAGAGGCATGTTACCTGCTAGGGCATGAACGACATTGGTCACGGCGAACTCAACGTGCGTAAGCATGTAATTTAATACTCTGGCGTACTATCGTACACACTGTAAACACGTTTTTGACGACGCAATTATTTCGCTCATTTTGACTGTTGGCCTGCAAACGGTCTACTGTAAACATGTCTGACATATTCGTTAGTTTCTAAGCTGTGAAAGGATTTGTAAGGCGGGGATTAGAATCCGGGACAAGCGACTCTGGGATCTAGTTGCGATGTAAGGAAAAGCTCTATTGGCTTGGCACCGTCGATTGTATCCGGCACAGTCGCCAAAAGAGCTGTTCTTTGTCCGGGCAGCATCAAATATAAGACTCGTGTTGACTTCCGAGTTTCATGTGAGATCGAGCACAAAATATGTACTGACGGGCTTTTTATAAGCGCATTGACACATGCAAAGCTTGCCTAAAATTGCGGCCGCATTCAGCGAGAAATGAATACGTTGACGCACTTCGCATGTATGCACATATGTTTATACACACACATACACTTTAGTCCACAAATAGTGAGTGCTCACCAAGCCACATGTCTTTTCTTGACTCAGGTGACCGCCAAACAATGTATTGTGAGACGCATGGAATGTAAGGTTCTTTAAGAAAAAAAGCCACAACACGTCACGAAGATCGGTGTTGTATTAGAAAGAGAACTACGAGAATCCCGTTTTTTTATCGAATTGTAGTCTCACGCTGAACCGGCAACTTTATGCCAATTCAATAAACACATTGCTCCTCGGAAGCTTTAGCAAGCTGCTCTGTTGTCATCTCACGTTAAAGTGGCACGTATTAGATCTGTTACAATGAGGTCACAATTGTGACGCGAGCTAGTTCATGTTCAAAACCGTCTACCTTTCACTTTACTGCTGATATATACTTCACAAGGGGAGAGCCGTTCGGCCATCCTGTGTGAGAGCTTAGACGACTGTGTCGCGGTGCGTAGCAATGCATGATATATTTTGATCACAAATGGCTTAAAGTCTAATAAGTGAGCATTGAATTTAATGGTAGCATACTTCGTAGCAAGATGCTTCTTGTCATAGATAAGGGTAGGTCTTGTTAGCAGTCTTATGCTGCCCAACTTAAGACTTGATCACCCGATCGTGCCCCTCCGGGCCTGGTTCGAGCAGTTGGTAGATCCAATGCTTCACTCACACTTAACGTCGCTCCGGATCAGACAAGATCATAATTGTCTATTGTAACAGGCTACGATTTTGTCTCTGCCAAACGATTTTTGGTGTTACACCGATACGTACCCTGGTTGGACAGAGGTCCCGTCGTTCGGTGTGAACTTATGTGACTATTTGGCAAGACCATTTTTTTGCTCGACAATATTGACATCAGCGAATTATTCCCGATTGTCACGCTATTTAACGATACACCTTAAGGAAAAAAACTGTTTTATGCCAAACGTGCATTTTTACATGAGCTAAACGCTTACTTTGGAGGTCGTGCGCAATTGAAAATTTGGCCTTCCTCGTGAGTCTTTCGTTGCATTTATGACGATAAACAAAGTTCATAGAACATACACTTAAGAGAGCTGAACAACTGCGTCACCAAACATGTCACTCTCTGGTATGAAATGACAACTATACTTGCCAACTAATTTAAGCTCTTCGTACGTCAAACACTTTGTCATGTTACAGCATTCCATTATAAATCGGCGCCTGTGTCTGGATGGTGGCGAGTATGATGCATACTTGCGGTTTGGCTTTCTGACACATCATGCCGGCATGGAATGGAGAAAACACCATCCCTGTCTCATTCTCTCTACGAAAGAAGGATTAAGGATGTCACACTTACTATTAGTATAGAACACTGTCTTGTCCAGCAGTTTTTGACTCCTAGAACCAAGTTATTGCATGACATACAGCTTGATCAGATAAAGACGACAAATGTACGTCTTGTGACAATACATCCTAAAATCCTTTTATCTTAGATAAGGACAAATACGATGTAACCTTTCGAACAAGAATCTACTTCTTGCGCTAAGTGCTTTCTCAGTGTCAGCCAAGGACAATGAGATGTTGATCTCCTTTATTGATATCTTGACTTATGTAAAAGTCTCTTCAAGTTCTACCGTAGGCGTTCAGCAAAATCAAGGCATTTGTGGCAGCAAGTAAACTCAGGCTTACTGCACATTTACTGAACCTAAATCTCCCTTCAAAATAGCTCACTTTGACCAGCATATCTACTTTAGACCCTCTACGTCCAAGATGATATGTCTTGTGTCGACTGATGCAAAATATGCATGCTAGCTCCTCTATCACGATACTTACGGTCTTGAAAATATGTTTTGTATTTTTTCGTCTTGATGCTATCATTTATTGATGCATCAGATTCTACATTAATGTCCAGCGATATTCTGAGCGCATAAAAATCTCTTCTCAGCGGATAATCTGCCGCTCTACATGTCACATGTATCAAAAGGCAGCACATCTTCAAATTGTGGGCCGACGAGGCCTCACACTCTATGCGTCAGCAGATAGACAGCTGCACCTTCCACGATTCGCGTTGGTAAAGAACATATCATATGGAAAAAGTGGCATTCCACGTAAATCTTAGCTCAACGCGAGTGTAATTTTGTGAAAGGTCTAATCTGTGAATTACGTGCCGCTGGAAGAGCCGCTACAAACACTTTGAGCATAAAAGCAAGCGACACGTAGCAAAATCTTTTTCTACAAGCATCGCTTATCGACTTACATGAAATTTAACGCGCGCTGTTAAAGCTTCGCCCATACTTCTTTGACTAAAAACCAATTATGTCAATTATGACGTGCAGCAAGTGTTGTGTATCTAATTTATTTCCGCGCCACTCACATTTCGGACTCCTGCTTTGACACATTTAAAGTTTGCTATCACTTATCCGATATCCAACACGTTGACCAGCTTAGTTAAATGGCCCAGCCAGTTGCATTCTGTTTCTTAAATTAGGTGGCTGAATGACTCACAAAAGCTCGACTAGAAAAAATGGGTGAAATAGTATTTTTTTACAGTCAATCTGCCAGGGCTTGCGTCATTTTAGCCACGCCATATTCCATCAAATAATGCCTCTAAAATACGGCGCTTTTGCTTGATGTGCAAGGCGCATATAACTTTCAGGCTAGACACCCACCTATCGAGAGCTGCTGTCAGTTGTTACTAGTACTAATCATAGGCACTTTTGCGTATAAACAATTAACTTTCGACAGCTCTGCAACCGAATCCAAGACCTAATTGTTTTCGTCCCTTACATAAGCTCTTGGTACATCAACCAAACGCAAATGCGAATGTGAATTTTGGGTAAATCAATTTGTGGATCAAAAACAATATTCGCCGCATGCAAACATCACAACTTTGACACATTTCTGCTTGAATTCGATGACATAGCATCAACATATTTGGTAGCTCCTACATACAGCCCTAGTGACAACTATGAGCTTGTAGAAAGTATTGATTGCCTAATACAGAGGAGGCGACACCTTTTCTGTTCTATCTGTTGTAACAGGCTCGGCCACAGTCTGACAAAACCGTCTACCAACGAGGCGTTGAAAGAAGAGAGAACAGGATGAAGCAAACATAGTACTGAAAACTCTAAGTTGCCGTAGCCAGCTTAATTTGTAACATTAGACGGGACTATGGCGGGAGCTTATGGATGCAATTCCGTAACGTATCAGCAGTTTCTGCTGAAGAACGCTACCCGCTCAAACGTAATTTTTTTTAGCAAAAACATTGTCTTCTGTGGGTTTCTCATGCGCAACGCGAGCACAGGCTTGATGGAACCCTGGACGACATGATCAATCAAACCACACGAAATGAGAGCAGTGTGATGAGTCTGACGAAAAGAAGAGCGTGTATTCGGATTTTTTTTAACAAAGACGAAGCCAAATGTGCGGCTTTACGACTTGCTCGCGCTCTAAAAATGAGGCTACAGAGGAACATGCTTATGTGTGCCTGATTGACGCGGCCATGTTGCACACCCACTTTGAAGACCACAGCGCTAAATCTTGCTGAGATTTTGTATGATTTACTACCTAGTACACGTATCGGCTGACGATTATTTTAAAAAAAATATGAAGCGTTTACAAGTCTACTGTTTCAGCGCATGATGCAATTGATGCGATTGATGTAATATTAGTCGGCAGCCTGAGCTATTCATCGCGGGGTTTCCGGCTACACGTGTTTACTTATTGAGCTACCCGGGGAAAAGCTCCGGCAAATGCCCAAGAGTGAATGTTGTAGATCAGACTAAGTGGCCGAAAAGAGTGAACGAAGGGTTTGTACCCACATGTCGCTTCAAATGCTTAAAATAGATCGCAATCGCTCCGGTGTTACAGCCATTCAGATAGACTTAATATCCGCTGTCGTTTTGCAAGCAACTGGGTGATCTCGGCTGCGTTGATACGAGATCACAGCGGTACAGACATGGCTGTACATAGAAGCCAGGTGAGCTAAGAAACAGTGTGGTAGAAGATTAGGTCTTGGATCCTGGATGTATACTTAAAGGCAATTGCTACCCGATACATCAAAGTTGAAACCCGACACTCAGCTATAGCTTTGCTGATATGATCACCCGGTTCTGTATGGCAAACTGGCAAATCTCTTTTCCTATAGCCATCGGATGTCGCAAAGCATACCAGAGGCGGGAACGTTTTTGAAAGTAATACACAGCAAGTGTCGCCTTGTGGAAGAACGTTGATCATATCCTGGTGTCGAACATCCCAAGAAGGTAATTTTTTCACCCAACTATTGCGGTGCCACCAATGCTTGGTTTATTCAAAGTCCTGAAAGTGACGAATTTCGGGGATTTAGCTTTCATTAGATTAGATAGTGCAGAGTGCAGTACAATCACATGGAACATATCTTGTGAAAGATTGAGAAAGCGATATCTGAATACTTTCCAGGGCTAACGATAAATACCACGGCCTGCCTTCGGGGTGAAATCCACCGGCTAAAAAAAATAGAAGCGTTTGATCGTGTATGGTGACTCATGTCTTGCAGATGCGCAGTAAGAACGAGTGCAAGGCGTCTGGGCTAATTACGCTTCGGGAGAATTTGGCCGATGCATTGAGTTCATCATGTCAAAGGAAAACCGAACCAGACCACTGTTCGATTAGCGAGTGCAACGTAGCAATAGCAAGCCGAATCGGCACTGAACTCGATGGCGAATTGATTGTGATAAACATGAGGAGTATTTTCCAGCTATAGCTTTTCGAAGGTTAAGTGTCAAGATTTGATGGTTACAAATATAAAAAATGTGTGACACATAGCCCATTGTTCACAATCTTAATCCTTAAAAAATGAACGCCAGTAGGCTTAACGACGGATGCCGCCTATTAGGCGTCGCTTTCGTAGTCGACGATATCAGCAAAGGTTGCAACTTAGCCTTCCGTTATCCTGCTCCATCAAGCGAGAACACGTCAAGTTTTCAAACGCTACCCGCGCCTTTGTTAGCTAAGCTTTTCCGCCCAAAGAATGCGCTCTGCAACGCCAGTTTTGAGTTAGTAGTGGATGATATGCGCTTTGTGAGCCATCCCGTGCTTGTCTCACGCCGGCCTTCAGCTGCAACACCTATGGGTGGCACAGTGACGAGTGGCGCTGCAATAGCACCCTCTACAGTCGTGGAGCACTCGACCAACGGCTTTGATGACGCAACGGGAAATGAAACGACCATGTTTAACATCATTTTCGCTCTAGAAGACCGTCCTCCGCCAGTGTCGAGAGCGGAAAAATCTTACGGAACCCTAGACACGCAATTGTTGCCGTTGCAACAGGCCGATGAAGAAGAACTCTTGGCCAGAAGACGTAGCAGTGCTCAAGCATTTCATACAGTGGCAGCCCAGTTGGCCAACGGACTCTTGCATGAGGAACTTCGAGTGGGTTTTGTGTCTAAAGAAGTGCGTGAGTTGTTACAATTACGAGATGAATTAGCACAAAGTGAGCGCAACACTGGGAGCACGAATACTGGGATAGCAGGAACATCGAATGGGAATAGTGTGAGTACAGTCGCTGCACCAGGCACGACGAGTGGCAGCAGTTTACCAAACAGTGCTGCACCAAATAGCGCAACAAATAGTTCGAATTTGATGCACCATCACCGCCAAAGAAAAGATGGAGAGAATGGATCGTCGACGGTAGCAGTGGATCCACAAACTCTGATCGATGTGTCGCTGGGAAAAAGTGTACTTGCAAATGATTTAAAGAAAGTTTTCCATGGACTTGAAGAATCCGGAGCTGCTCATGTTGTGTTGAATGGATGGGTGAAATTATCGCTTACTCTGACCGATGCTGTAACAGTGCAAATGGCTAGTCTACGGCCATACCACACGCTTCTGTTGTTATCCGACAAAACGAGTATTTTAAATAAACTTCCAGTAGATCATGCACGACAATTGCGAACTTTAGTGGAAACTGTGAATCCGCTCAAAAGTTTTCAAGATATTGCGCTAGAAGCTGGGATTTCGATCCATCAAGTCTTTCGATTGGCTGCTCATCTTGTTTATTGGGGTTATGGCCGTATTGTGGACGCCATCACCCTCTACAGCATCTACCAAGTTCACGTCAAGGCAAATTTGTACCTCGCGTCACCTCTTGCAATGGAATTTCGGCGAAAGTTTGCACCTTACGAATTGGGTGAAGTCTTGTCAACCTTTTCAGGCTCACGTCGAATTGGGGAGTACATGAAAACATTGTCGACCACAAAGAAGACTGAGTATATACACATGCTCATTTGGCTGCTCCAGCACCGATTTATTGTCCAATTTCATCGCTACGTGTACTTTATGATACCATCCGATGGAAATTATGCTGCCGAGGGCGGGAATAGTGTGACTTCATCGATTGGCAGCTCCCCTGCTCTAATGCCGTCGAGCGTTCGACGACAACGTGTGAACAGTGGTGCAATCAATGCAAGTGCACCTATGGCGCAAACCCCGCCAATGAATCCAGCGACCATAGCACCGTCTCCTTTGCCAGAATCGTCGGAGAATCCGGCTGATGCAAATGGAGATAGTCGAGTCCCGATGGCACAAGTTGTGAGTGTGGCCAGTCACCTATTGATAACCGACCAAGAGCGGGCATATTTGGCCAAAATCGCCAAACCCAACCCCGTCTTTACGCTTTTTAAACGGCTTTGCGTCTACTTTCATGGAGAACATCATATTGAAGAAATCATGTGGCGCGAAAACCTTTCGCGTGGTGAACTCCGCACAGTAATGAGTACGTACCAGGACATCCTCGTGTGTTGTCTTCACGAGTAAATGCATGCAATTTGTGAGTTTATGTTAATTACTCGTACTCGCACTACCACACCAGTTTATGTATACTCAAAAGTAATATAATTGTGAATTCTGTTACCGTATTCGTTTTTTAATAGATTATCAAATTGCTCAGGATACAGTATAGTATACTACGATTAACTGCTACAAGAAATGGAGCGAGGCAGGCAAATATATTAACTAAATCCAATATCCGCTAGTGACGCCTTCATGCCTTCTTTTTATTCTGTTTCTTCGACTTTAATTTTGTTCCTTCGTATTGTGTCTTTGGAGACATTCCTGGAATTAGCCGAGGAGCTAGAGATGTTGCCGCGAGAGTAGATTGTTTCCAGTTTCTCTCGCTAGGAGTCTTCACGCTTCCATCATCTACTTTTTGCTTCACTTCGCTCGGATTCTTTGCCTTCTTGACAAATGACGAATCCGAATAAAATGGTTTAGGATCTGAAGGAGGTGGTTGCTTGTTCGTTCGAATATAGAAAAGCAAATAAGCCGCTTCGCTCAGCGCTGTGGCTTCCGAGACGGACGTCACGTGTTCATCATCATAACGAAACCATTGGTCCTTGTTATCACGACATACGCACGTGTAGTGTCCCCCCACTACAAATTTGCCCAAGTGTGACACCACAGCAAAAAGCTCGTACATTGGAGGATTCGAGAAACCTGCGCTACTGACGGACGCAACTCCAGGTATATCCATTCCATTTTCTACCCGACAAGTCGTCGACAGCAACTGCGTTGGAAATTCTAGAAATGATGGATACTTGACGAATTGCTGAAGTTTTACAGGTCCTTGTTCCGGATGGTACGTAAATCGCTTGACACTTAGTGTCAACACAACAGGTAGCGACTCCACCGTCGTAACCTTCTTCATTGTTGGAATTTGATTGGCATCTTCAATCACCTCGATAGCAAACGAATCATGAATCATCTCTTCGATCGTCTTCACTGCGCTACGTTTTGCCGACTCATTTGCAAACGACGGTTCTTGCATTTCATAGTCTAGGTTCAAGTGCAAACAATGGAACGGCTCGACAGTGATTGAGCTCTGCCGCTTGCCTGATTGCTTGAGTTCCGAGCGCAATGCACCCTTAAAAAGCCAATTGATCGGCGACTGGAGGCTAGCAGCAGGGTGCTGATGCAACACACTCCTTTTGCCCTTCTTTCCGACTTCAGCCCAGCCACCACCAAACGCTTGAGCCTTTTCTAATGCTTCATCCTGTGCTGCTTGCAAAGTTTTACACTTTGTTTGCTTTTCACACGAAAGTGGTAGTTTGAGACCGCTCTTGTCGTACTCAGTGTGAAGGTATTCTAAAAAGAACTCGAGAAATTCCAAGGCGTCTTCCTGTTCGCCCTGCATCTTTTGAAATGCACTCAACACGTCCATAAAGTAGCCACTAATGCGAATTGCTTGATAGGCTTTCCCATTCTTATCGAGAGAGCTACGCTTAGCACTAGCAGCCTGTTGCTGCACTGTGTATTCAGAAAGTAGCTGTTAGTTATAATTCCACAACAACGCAACTTCACGTGAGCACGTACATTGTGCCAGCGTTGGCTCTTCAAATTCGCGTGTAAATGCCACCATATGACGCCATGCTTTAAAGGTAGACGTACTTGCCAGCATTTCTACTGTCGGAGAACTAAGTGTCGATATTGCCGTCATTAGACTATATAAAGACCAAACAACCCTTAGATTGGCATTAACTTTTCCCCAAAATGGTTCAACTCACTGCAACTTACTTTAAAAACGGCGGACAAGCCAGCACGGACTGCATGATGACGTTCTGAAAGCACGTATTACCCTGATTTACCAATCCTCTGCAGCATCACCAAAGTACCATTACTTAATCACCCATAATCTCTCCCATCATCCACTAAACTCCACCCTACCGTTTCTTCATTTCTCTGGCGGGTGCAGACACGTCAAGCCGTTTAAGCGTCTCCTGAACTGCCTCTTCGAAGGACAGCGGCGTGACTGGATCCCTCTTTGTATGAGTTGTCAATGTATTTCCATGAATGCCAGTTGCTGCTGCACAAGGAGCGGCAGCACCGCTCCACGCAGGCTTACTTGGTGACAAAGGAGCGCACAAGTCCTCAGCCCACGACTTGGGAATTGCTTTGACCTGTTTTGGTGGGTCGTTCGTGTCTGCGGCCGCTGCAAATGGATCAAGTGTCGAATGAGTCCTTGCATCATGTATTAGTTTCCATCTATCAGGATTGATGATACCTACCATCCGCCAATGCTTTCTGTGTTTCCTCCAGCGAAAAATCACCGAACGTGATTACCACGTTGTGGCCGTGCAAATGCGTAGCCGGCACCATCCTAGCGAGTCGATGCGCACAATGGTAATGGTCCGGCGTACGTACATATATATTGCGTACACGTACATAAATGTACCTGACTAATGTCGTGTGTATCAATTTTTGGTTTTGCTTATTACAAACAATACTACAATATTGACCGTCAGGAAGCTGGGGCCATTTTCAATGCATCTTCAAAGCAAACTTCTTGAAAGTTTGGCATCTACCCATCGCTACGCAAGCAACTAGGCAACGAGCGCATAAATGCTTCACACACGATTCTTTTTTACGATACGAAGGATTGTAAACACTAGAGAGTAAGCTATTTACTTGCATTTCAAAAAACCTTCTCGGTGTATGATGATTTTGAGAATCTTGGGAGGCCTGCAGGTTACAGTTACTGCCACAATAGTGATTTAGTTCGCCAGCAATATATGAAAGATATATTCGATGCTTATTTATACCCAAGATTGAAAAGAGTTACTGCTGGAAAGCATCCGATTTGTCGATTCTGACGATATGTAGCTTTCGGAGCTTAATTATAGCCAGCCAATAAGCACGCAGATAAGCAGCATATCTTGCAAAATCAGTGGGTCGTCCTTCATCTTCACTTCAGCGGCCGAAGGCAATGAGCGGTAAAAAGTAGCCCCAGCTCAAGCGCACGTGGGCGACCTACGTTTTTCGACTACTACCTGCTGCTAACAAGTTCGCAAGCAAAATTTTAAATCCACACTTGAAAAAGCGATGAAAAGAGCGCCTATCTGCAGGCTAGGGAGGAAGAAGATATTATCATTTAGAGTTGGGCGCGGCAAGTCAATCGTATAACGTAATCCGTGGACAGAGGAAGCGTGCAGAGAAATTTAAGATCTTTAGGTGAATACTGCTCACTATCCCGGTATCGGCGATCGAAGTATGCACATTTTCGGTTCCGCCTTGAACTGAATTCCTGATCTTTGGAAATTACTCAGTATACAAGTATCGGTTGAAGGTCGGTGGGGTGTGCCTTGTAACGGAAAGCCCGTTTTTAACATGCATCCTCGGGTTTACGCCATGGCTCATTGTATCCTCTCTCACTAAAGCTTGTATCAAATCCAACAAAGCATTTCACCTATGCTAGCACGAAAAGATATTTTGATTATAATGATGATAGATCAAGGGCTGGCGCTCGTTTGGTCATTTGTGTTGACCAAGCAAACTTCCAAGACAATTTTTGCCACTTAATCAGCAATGGCAAGCGCAAGGTAAAAATCTATAAAATGCTTAAGAACAAATGGGGCTCGGATTTCTAAATATTCGAAAAATCTCTTGGAAAAGCGACAGAAACTGCTGGGTGCGTCGAAAAAAAACAAGGTTTCCTCTCCTTGCGGCAACATTTTCGTACTTAGCAATACTTTGTAATTCCTTTAAATGCATTTGGATTCCTTCTACAATTTCTATAAGCGACTTTCTTTTGTTTATCTTAGGGGAATACATTCAGTTGCCTTTTAACACATCCGAAAATTGTTTCCGTGGCCTCACATAGGCGGCTTAGAGAAAATGATATACAAACGTCTCACTTCTCCTCTTTGATGCTTTCGTGCATCGACAAGTCAGTGTAACTCAGCCCACTTTAATCGCAATGTTAAATGAAAGCTTGATGAAAGAAAGCTTGTTGGCCCACAAATGCTACACCTTAGCGCACATAGTGCGCAGTGCGATCTACAGCACACTAAAACACTTTTGTCTGACCATCTGTCTGATATGACCGAATGTAGATATAAACAAACGTGTTTCCGATGGCTGGAACAGCGTTTGTCAAAATGCAGCAGTATGCCGCAGACCCCTATACAACACCCTCGAGTCTGGAGCACAACAATAGTCATCTAACGTACTCGCAAGCAGCCCCGCTGTTTTATTTCTCACTCTTACTGGATGGAATTGACGTCAAATGCTCCATCATGCATAGAGGACATAAAATCGTGTTGCCATTAACCCTCGGCAAGATAAAGACAAAATCGAGACTTGAAGACTTTTAGCAGTCTACCGCTCCTGAAGAAATTTGACGTATGAGTCGCGTCTTCGCCTTACACAAATCCTGAATTCTTAGGGACCCATATATAAATGAGAATCCACCAATATGTTGCAAAAGCAAAAGAAAATTTCGAGCCCGAATGACCATCAATTAAAGAACAATGTGCTTTTAGATGTAAATCGTATTGTAGTTAAAGCTCCGACTCTCGCCCCGTCGGAAAAAGATTTGATGAAGCTGGAGATTGGCTGCCCATTCATAGCGATGCAACTGTGTCACCTTTCATAGGTTTGCCACACGACTTTCAGATCTTCGCCTGCAATAAAAAGGCGCATTAAAAGCTAAAGAAAGCATCCGTTTTTGTATGCCTGACAAATTCGTTCATCAATCGAGCTTTCAAATCTGTTGATGTAAATTAATTCATAGCTTAGCTCGCTTAAAAGCGCGTCGACAAGTAAATAGAGTTTGTCGGGCTTCTTAACAGCATAAAAGCTTATTTACAAGATAGAGGACACCCATCTTACCTTGTTTTAAGAAAGGTATGGCGTAATAATTACCATCCTCAAGGATGTATGGTCTGAAACACAAAAGGCTCGATGCCCAGAAAAACGCACTCAAAATTCTATCAGGATGTTATCGATGACAAGCAGCTCCTACGATAAATTCGCTCGGCAACTCTTAGCTGCTTGAAGTGAAATGAGATTAATTCCTTACGTCTTTCTCCATCGAGTAAGTTTACCGCACGACCAATAATATAGTAGGAAGAGATGTTTAATGGCTTTGTCTCGTCCAGCAAAGCAAGAATTGGACCCCACTGAAGATTTTCACCATCATCCTCTTTAGCACCACTCTAATCGTGCAAAGTTTCTTTAGGACCGCATGAAAGCACTGCATTTGTGCAATAAATGCAAGGTCTGATTGATTCCTCAATTTCGTTTAGGAATTCGACGTAGACCAAGCCGGCATGGCTCTCACTTTTTCAGGGCTTGTGACTTCCAGTAAGATTTTTTGAAGGCCTTATCTCGTCCACCGCGAAAGCGCGTTTGATAATGTTGGCACAAAATGTATTTATCCTCATGGTCTCAAAAATGTGGCTTAAATAGACCTTCAATGCCGATACATTTCTTAAAGCGATTGTAAGAGAAACGTTGCAGAATATGTTTCCTAAAATTCTGGTGTGACCAAACGGTAGACGTCGCCGAAAAGTTTAATTTTTTTAGGGTATCACGTAACGCGTACTAAGCGCCGTGATCCCTCATTCTAATTTTATAGTAATGGTCAAACAAAAGTCAGTGCTCTGTACGCTGCTATTTAACACATCATTTCTTGCATTAGGTATATTTAGAGACTATCCAGCTTATTAAAAGCATTTTTTAGTATTTTAGTTCGACTTTCGAATATAGAAAGTCATGGACGAATGCAGAAACTTCGAATTCCGCACGTGCCATTCTTTGACTTTAAGATATAGAAAGCATCAATGAAAGCACACTACTCTCGTGGCAATCGCATTTGCCTTGTCAAGGAGTGTTTGTGTCGGACTCCTCTATCTAGTGTGATTTTTTATGGAAGGTTTCTGTAAACATTATCTGCTTTTTTGATGAAGGATATGCCGAGCCTTTGGAATCCGTGCGCTGCCTATAAGGCATTTCGAAGATAATGCGGAGGATGTATTTAAAGATATTTACATCTTCAGAATTCCATTTCGGGTCTTTTAATCCAGCCAAAGCAAAAATAAAAAAAAATCGAGGTACAAAAACTCTGATACCTGTGGCAGTACCTATATCTGGAATGCACCTGCCATGATACAGTCACAAGTTGTACCATCAACCATCCCAGTACACAAATCCTTTTTTTGCCAACACCGCACTAAGTGACGGCCAGAGATCAATTTCATACTGCATTTCTATTTTCTTCTAGCGTAGCTATTGCCTGCTCTTGGTGGTTTTTGCTACCTACATGTGACACTATGTTACCCACTGTGCGTTGCAGACTCAGGTTTATCGCTTGCAAATTTATTACCTGGAATGGCGCCCACTTTGTCTTGTGGACCAGAGTTGCCGGCTTGCAAAATTTCGTTACCCTCAGTTGCTGGATCTGTGTTACCCACGTGTAAAATTCTGTTACCCACAACTAGAGCGCTATCTTATGCGTCTTTGGCAGCGAAGGCTGCAACCTGCGCTTAACTGGCTGCATAGGAAGGCTTTACGAAGACGTCACTATGTCTGTGTTCGAAAATGTACTAGTTCTTCTATGTTTATCTCAGGGCTATACTTGACCGAATGTTCATTTAAAAAAGCAGCAAACGCAACAGGGGTTAAAGTACGTTTCATTTAAGCCCTACTGCGCAACTTGAGTAGATGTCTCTACCTGCCAATTGATTCGAAGCTCTTTTTTAGGACACAATGTAAAGTACAGCTTGTCCATATTCGGGACAACGAATGACTCTTAGGTGTCATAGCAAGGTCTCTTTAAACCTTAAGAACTTTCTCTGCTGTTCACGCAGACAGTCATACTAAATTGGTAAATTTTCGTTGCTCTATCATTCAGCATCATTCACCTTTTTAATAACGACAATCTTTTGTCGGTGTACAAAATTTACAGCGCACCTGAGTCTATCGAAACTCAACGTAAATGCTTATCTCCTCGTACACTTGCTAATTCAGCCAGCGGTCTACCGCTGTTAAACTGTCTGGTGCTAGACTTCCTTGGTTTGAGCCAACCAAACAGACCTGGCTCTTTGGGTGCAATTTCTGCTACGACCCTCAGAGCCATTTGGTAGTACTAAAGTTCACTTCGTTGGCTCCCTCTCGGACAAACGCGTATCATGTGCTCTTTTGATGCAGGCAAACCAGCGAAAGTTGCTTTGCTCGGCAGTACTTTAATTAGATCAATGTCAGCAGGTCAGCAGGGACTCCTTATAGAGCAGAAAACTGTCCGTCAAAAACGTTCCAGCAGGAAGAGCTACGTGTGTTTGTACCCCTCTTGAAATTCATTTTATATCGCCTACTCCATCGTTGTAGCCAGCATACTAGAAGGCTGATTAAAGGCGGGTCTTATCAATGAACAGAGCCGCCGTAATTTATTTAGGGAGTGGCATTTCTTTGTCGGAAGTCATCAAGAACATGCTCATGGAGCTCACACCTTGCTCCAATACAAGCAAAAATTGAAACCGCAGGTAGGACACAGAGTTTGCCTGAAGAAACGTTGCTGACACTGATTCAATACATCCAACACTTCCGGTAAAATGTAGTACGGGGAAACTTCCATCTTTGCGGACTGGCTTCCGAGGTATGAGAGTGCGAACGCTACACGCACTCGATCAAGGTCGTCTTGAAAGCTATTTCTACCTTCTCAATAAAAAGAGAAGACCACGGAGCTCAATCCCTTCCCTGGTGAATGTTCCAGCTTTATCGCCGTACACCCCACATTAGGCACAGCCGTTGAGGCTACTTGGGCCTGTGTTGCCTAATTCTCGAGTGCTTGTAGAGATCGAACGCTTTGTCGTCTTCCAGCTGCTCGAGAGGAGGAAATGCTGCAATTACGTTCATCATATCAGGATCATAGAAGCCATCAAGTCGTCGGAACAGTTTACTCCTATCGTTGGACAGATACGACAAGGTGGTTTTGAACATCCCCAAAGGTTAGCAAGGATTTAGGCTGTATTTGCCCAGGGGTAGGGGTGACCACACCTGCTATTTGGCATGATGAGATCGCAAAGCACCTTGCACAGAGGATGCATGCAGAAAGAGTTAATTTTTTTCGGTGAACGATCGTTCGCATACGTCAAAGGCTGATTTATTTATTCCTATACTTTATTTTATGCACTTAGTTTACTTTGCTCATGAAATTAATTAAAATTGGGAAATATGAACTTCTTTTGTTAATTGTATTTTAAAACCAGTAAAAGGGTCCTTTTATATTTCGAATGTTGCCAACGTTACATTTTCAATTTTGTCATTAAACAATAAATGTAGTAGGCAGAAAGGTGCACTTATGAGCCTCTACTTGATGTTCAGCTTTTCGCGGCGGGCTTTGATCTCTTGATCCAAAATTTCCTGCGGTCGCTCAGATGAAAAAAGATCGTGGCCAGCTTTTTGTTCTGCAATTACCATGATACAGAAGAGACCCGACAATGTGAGAGACCAAAGAGTTACACAAACAATGCCACAGAAACGCACGCTTTCGTATGACAGGGTAGGCACAGATGGCCAAGCAGATAGACGTGCCAACAAACACCTTGCCGCCCTGGCCCAGCGGCAGCTTCTCTAGGAACGTGAGCAGCATCTCAAATAGCGGCTTGTGTCCTTACAGTGCGCTTTTATCCTGCTAGAGACGGTTAGCAGGAATGACGGTGGATTTTGATTGGTCAACCAAGAATACAGGACCTGCACCGTTTGCACACGAACTTCTCTGGCTACAAAGTCAACGATCAGGGAAAACCGTCCGTACAATTAAGATGATGTAAAAAGTGTAATGAAATCTGTTTCACAATCAAGACGATGGCTCTTTAAATGTTTTGCCGCGCTACCAGCGCGCTGAGCTAAACAAATCATTGAACATGCACTTGAAAATGGAAATTTGATAATTCATTGAGCATTTCGCGACTCAAGTCGTCGCCACTAACGGTAGACGTCATGCCCCAAAAAAGCGCAAGCTCAATTTTTTAAAAAAGGAACTCTGTAGCAGTGGTGCGGGTCGCGCATTGCACGCCACAGCGTCACCTCCTTCTACAGCCAATAAAATGGCGCTTCATATTGATTAACACGCCGAAGTGTGTAGCCGAGCAGCAGTAACGCCTAATGTCCCCACGGCGTCGCGCCGGCGGCCAGCAATCGAGATCGACTGGCTCTTATGTTGTACGTAGTGTAAAGAGGATCCAAACATAGAGACAAGAGTTCCAGCGTTGTTGAAGTCCACCCATTGGGGATTGTTCAAAAAGTGCGACATGAGTTAAACGCTTGAAAACGCATTAAAAACCTCGAAGGACTGATATTCCAAGAGAGAGAGAACGTCGGTCCAGAGTCCCATAAGCCGTATACCCGTCATGGAGCAGAGCTCTCCTTCAGCGGCCCCATCGCGTGCTTCAGTGAGCAGCAGGCTCAGTCTTTTGCCGGACGATGCATTTAAGCGCGAGCCTCAATGCGGCGTGTGCACCAAATCGTTTAATCTTTTGCGGCGTCGCCACCACTGCCGCAGCTGCCACATTGCGGTCTGCAAAGAATGTGGCAGCAAAGCAGTTGACCGCAAGAAGCCTGAGCGCTTGCGGCCACAGTGGTACTGTATGGAGTGCTTAGAAGTAGACGATACACTTGGCTTTATCGGCTCACGGCCTATTAGTAACAAGCGCCGTGGCTCGATGATTCCGCCATTTGCTCCAAGTAACGCACCACAAGTCACAAATGTAAGTGAAACCCATCAGCACGTTGATGTGTAACGTGAATGAGGTGTTTTTATGTCTGCTTATAACGGGTGTTTCAATGATTGACAGTTGACGAGCATACCCAAGTTTTGTATCGAATGTGGCTACGAATTGCCGCCTCGAGTCAAATTTTGCATTGAGTGTGGCACATCAGTGCGGCAGCAGCAGGTCATGTCCCCTGTCAGTGTGCATGGTGTAGGGACTGTAGAAACAAATCGAGGCAATCGAGGCTTTCAAGACTCAGTGGGGTTTAATGTTACGGTTATCGATGAAAATAGCCGATCTCCTACAGAACCGACAGACGGATCGGATGATGGCGCAACTGTAGATCAGGCACCAGAAAATACGGGAGTCGTAGAAAAACAAGAAATGAGTGTCGATACTTTTGAGAACAATGCTGCAATGGCAAAGGAATATGAAGAAGTGGTGGAACGACTACAAATGGAAAATGAAAAGTTGCGAAATCGCGTGGAAAAGTTTAAGCGGAAGATTTCAGCGGCTGAACGTCAACGGATTGAAAGCGAAAAGGAGCACGCCCGTGCCGTGCTGGAAGCTGCATCCGCGGCTATGAAGGCTGCTACTGAAGTGTCGCCTGAAACTCGCAGAATGTCGGAACCGGCACCATTGGCCCCCGCATCTAAAATGTCGGAAACTGATTGTACAAACAATGGCGTGGGTATTGCTGCGAAAGATCATCCGAACTATAAGAAGTTTTTCAAGCTGTTGACGATGGGACTTCTTGCCGACCAAGTGAAGCTGAAGATGCAAGCTACTGGTTTGGATCCGTCGATTCTTGACGATCCTGACGCATTAATCGGAGGGACGCCAAGCCACAATGCATTGGCTCCACAAGCAGTATCGAATGGCGTTTTAGTAAAGGATGATGAGCAGTATGCCAAGTTTTTTAAGCTTTTAAATATGGGAATGCCTTTGGAACAGATCAAGCTGAAAATGAGTGCGAGTGGCTTGAATCCAGATCTACTTGATACACCAGATGCATTTTTGTCTGGAACAAGTGGTGCTTCTTTGGCTGCAGTAGCATCCAACCAGATAATGAGCGTAAAGGACGATCCGGCATATGAAAAGTTTTTTAAGTTAGTGAAGATGGGGATGCCGCTCGAGCAAGTCAAGTTAAAGTTGAGCGCTACCGGTTTGAACGCAGATCTGCTCGATACTCCGGATGCACCGTCACCTAATCAGAGAGCGGATGGCAGTAATGGTAGTCTTCTGGTGGGACTTCCACCCCCCGAAGAAGCTGTTAAATTGGATCCGTCGGCTTTGCAAGCTAGCTTGGCATTGAAGCTTGTACGAAAACCAGCGTCTAACAGCAAGTCGGACGAGCCCCAATTGCCAAAGAAGGAAAGTGTCAAGCCAACTGTCGAGCTTCGACCGCTGTTTTGGACCCGCGTGCCTGTAAATGTCGTCAGCAGTACCGTGTGGATGAAACTCAACGATTCGCATGCCGAGCTTAATGTGGACGAGATGGAATGGATGTTTCGCAAGAACCCCGTAGATCCGTCGAAAAAGGTCGACGAGAAGAAAAAAGACGCTGACAAGATTCTTTCTCAGCCAAAGGAGGTGCTTTTGTTTGACCCAAAAAGGCAGCAAAATGTTTCAATCGCAATTGCCCGTTTCAAATTGTCGTCAGAGGACATTAAGAAGGCGATTTACGCGCTGGATGGCCAAAAACTTGGCTCCGAAGTGTTAAATGTGCTCATATCGATTTCTCCAACACTGGAGGAAATTGACTTGCTAAAAAATTACGACGGCGATGTCAAGCTGCTGGGAAACGTGGAGAAGTTTTTCTTGGATTTGTTGACCATCCCACGGTATACACAGCGTATCAAATGTTTTAGGTATAAACTTCAGTTCGAGGGTCGTATTTTGGAGACACAGGCACAGTTGGATACGCTTGCTGCAGCTACGGATCAAGTGGCTGAGAGCGACAAATTCCGTCGAGTGCTGGAGCATATTTTGGCCATTGGCAACTATTTGAATGGCAGTACCCCGCGCGGTGGTGCGTACGGATTCAAGCTTGATACTTTGATGAAATTGCACACGCTCAAGTCAGTCGATCCTCGAGTCACATTGATGCATTTTTTGTTACGTCAATTAGAAGAAAACGCTCCGGACGTCATCACTTTTGCCGGTGAAGTGCCTCATATTGTCGAGGCAAAGCGACTGTCACTCGATCAATTGCGTGCTGATCTGTCGTCGTACAACACTGAGCTGGCCATGTTAAAGGGGCAAGTGCGTGCGTCTCAGAACGACCACATTGAGGGCGACAAGTTTTATGAGGTGATGACTCCATTTGCTAAGGACGCAGAAGAAGTATTGGAAGAACTTGGCCGCGATTATAACGGCCTGGAGACGTCATACCAGGAACTAGTGACTTCGTTCGGCGAAGATCCACGGAAAGTTGGGCCTATGGATTTTTTTTCTATTCTGGACGAATTTGTGAAAGAGTTTAAAAAGGCGTACCGTCAGAACCAGACGAAGGAATATCAAGCCATCTACGAGGAGGCAGCAGCCGATCGTGCTGCTGCAGCGGCGGAAAAGATGGAGCAGTTAAAGCGGGAGGCTGAAGAACGCCAGCGATTAGAGGAGGAGCGACAGAGAAACTCGCACGAGACCAAGGCAATTTATGCTGAAGTCATGTCCATCATCACGACGTGGGCAGGAAAGCATTCACCAGGGAACGAGGAGACAATGATCGAGCAATTTAAAGACACATCGCGCAAGTTTGGCATGGATGAAATTACAGCTGATGAATTTTGTGATCAAGTACGGCAATTGGTAGGATCGAAATGTGCCAACAAAATCATTCCCAACTCGGCAAAACTTTTACAGGACGAGGTGAAGCGGACTGAATTGCAAGAGGCATTTGCGCTCTTTATGGAGCAGTTAATGAAAGATAAAGAGTCGAAAAAGCAACAGCGCAATTCGCTCGTCTCGCCACCGTCCGGGCGCGACAGGGCCGGATCGTCTTCGTCAGGTCGCAGGCGAAAGGTGGCGATCCCACCTGCCATGAAGGACATTGAGCCTGTTGTGGGAGAAGAGGCCCAATTACTCCACAAGTCCATTTTAGAGTCGGTGTTGGCTGCTTTTGGTGGCGATACAAAGAAGATGAAGTCATTTACTTCCCACACTCGCAAGTATGGCAACGAACAGATCACAGCGCAAGAATTTTATCACTATTTAATCGACTCGTTCGATCCGGATTTTGTGGGCCGTCTCGTACCGGACCTCGCGCGATTATTACAGGATTCAGAGAAACGGCACGCATTGATTCGAGCCTTGTGTGAAAATGCTCCTGGCTGGGCAAAGTTTGCGGGCTATTAACATGACGTCGTTTGGATAGTTATTAATACTCTGATGGGATGAAAGTATCTGTTACACGAGACAAGGTGACACAGGGCTGTCTGAAAACAAAGGATCGGTTTAGCGCAACTGAATAAATTATATATTAAGAGCGGAGGCTCGCAGAGTAACTTTGGGATGTGGATGGGAAGTCGCTGTAGTGTTTGGGCCGACGCACGACGGGGTCCGAGGATTTCTCGAGTTTCAAACGCCACAGCTCCTGCTGATCCTTGAGGCCACGGACCCAACGCTTCATGTCACCCTTGCTCTCGGCACGCAAAAAGTAACTGCGCTCGGGAGTCTTGATTACGAAACTGAATACACCGTGGTCACCGTTTTCGAAACGCCGAATAGACTCAATGGCCAGCAAGTCAATGATTTGCGACGCCTCGTGCGAGCTTTCGTGCTGATAATACTTGAGCAGTTTCCCTTCAAGAGCAAAGTAGCGTTTGTTCCACTGTGGTGTCAGGAGACGATCCTTTGCCTTCATCTTGTATAGGTAGCCGCTAATTGGCACCGGACCGCGCTCAAGCGGGCTTCTCATGGTTTCAGTGTTGCCCGGAAAGAAAAATGCTCATGGTTAAGTGCATTTTTACATCCTAGGAATTTGTTGATGCTGGTAAAATTAGACTCATCGATAGCGGTATTCTAAATTTACTTGTGCACACGAAAAGCACGTAAATGAAGTGACGTTGGTGTAAAGCCACGTACATTGATCACTGACGTCGATGTCGGCGCTGGTCCTGCTGGCCTCGCTCTTTCTACTTACTATTGTAGCCATGGCGTCTACCTCCTACCCGTTAATTTTGCGTGTGGAAATGCAGCAGCAGCTCAGACTATCTGACATGCTCCAAGGTTCAATGACTGTGCGACTATCTAATCATCCTACATCATTGACCGAGTTGCACACGGTGCTTTACCGACGCTTAATGGGTCGTATGCCGAATATCAAAGCTTTCAATCAGGTAAACGATGGCGTCAAAATGGAGATTGAGGTATACGACCAGAAAGCACAACTGTTTACGCCGCTCAAAAAGCTCTTTCAGCTAGGAGAGCGCCGATCCAGATTGAGCGTCAAGCTTACCAACGCTGAGGCTTTGTTTCCAGGCCATACGTGTTTAGCACTCCCTTATAAAACGTTTGGCTTCGACGTGTCGTCGAGTGACGGTTTTATGATCGATGGAAAGTTGGTGCATATAGAGGAAATTGGCAACTCTGGTAATGGTACGGGACTTACGACGTGGGATGGTTCGGTCGTGTTGGCTAAGTATTTGGAATACCAACGTCGTGATGACATTACTGGAAGTCGTATCGTTGAGCTAGGAGCTGGGACTGGGTTGGTCGGTATCTCTGCTGCACTGCTTGGAGCACGACAAGTGATTCTGTCCGATCTCTCCTATGTCGTTGACAACCTCGCCAAGAATGTGGCGGAAACGATGAAGCTTGCAGCTACCGCCGGAAAGCCAATCACGAGCGAAATATCGACTCAAGTGCTCGACTGGTTTGATCCACCGACAAATTTAGGAGACATTGATTATTTGCTGGCATCTGACGTTGTGTGGATCGAGGAGCTTATCCCACCGCTTGTGACGACCTTCGATACGCTATTGCGTCATTCCATTATAGAGACACGGATCCTGATGGCGTATCAAAAGCGCAGCATCATGTCGGACCAACTTCTTTTCAGCGAATTGGAGCGTTTTCACCTCACTAAGACGCTTGTCCCAGCCAGCAACTTACACCCAAAGTTTTCTACCGATCGCATTGACGTGTGGGAAATCAAGCGGGGGGAGTCGGATGCATATTCGAATTGACAAAACATGGAGCAGGGCATCATTTATGTATAAACAATGTTATAATAACATCTGAATTTTTATATTGCTATAACCAACCAAAGGCATCAGACTGCTTACCTGTTAATTGTAAAGAACAATACTATTGGCGTGTCCTCCACTCGATTGCCGAGGATGCTTGGGCTTCTGCGTGCTCCCGTCCGCCGCACGGCGCTTCTGACGCGCCGACATGCCACCACTGAGAGTCTACAGTGGAGCGCCACCATGAACAAATCACTATCCGAGACGGACCCACAATTGTTCGACATCATTGAGCGCGAGAAACAGCGCCAGCGTGACTGTATCAGCCTCATTGCATCTGAAAACTGCACGTCAGTCGCTGTGTTCGATGCTTTGGGATCTGTTATGTCTAACAAGTACTCAGAAGGCTATCCAGGCCAGCGCTATTACGGTGGTAACCAGATCATTGACCAGGCCGAAGAGCTCTGTCGCGCGCGCGCGCTTGATGCCTTTCATCTGGACTCCGAGCAGTGGGGAGTTAATGTACAGTCCCTTTCTGGATCACCTGCTAATTTTCAAGTATACACTGCGCTTTTAGCGCCTCACGACCGCCTCATGGCCTTGGATTTACCACACGGCGGCCACCTCTCGCACGGCTATCAACTCGGTCGCAAGAAAATTTCGGCCACGTCTATTTTCTTTGAAAGCATGCCGTACCGATTGGACGAAGGTACGGGACTAATTGATTACGATGGACTCGAAAAGACTGCTGCACTCTTTCGTCCAAAGTTAATTGTAGCGGGCACCAGTGCTTACTCGCGCCACATTGATTACGCGCGAATGCGTGAAATCTGTAATCAGCAAGATGCTGTGCTGCTGGCCGACATGGCTCACATTAGTGGCCTCGTTGCTGCTGGTGTCGTGCCCTCACCATTTGAGCACGCAGACGTAGTGACCACCACAACGCACAAGTCTTTACGTGGACCTCGCGGGGCCATGATCTTTTACCGCAAGGGCGTCCACCACTTTGACAGCAAGAGTGGCAAGAATATCATGTACGACCTGCAGCAAAAGGTTGACTTTGCCGTTTTCCCTGGTCTGCAAGGGGGACCCCACAACCACACGATTGCTGCATTGAGTACGGCACTCTTGCAGGCGCAGACCCCACAGTTTAAGGCCTATCAGTTGCAAGTCATTGCCAACTCTCGGGCTATGGTTTCTGAGCTAATGAAACGTGGCTATGATGTGGTCTCGAACGGTACGGACAACCACTTGGCTTTAGTAAATGTCAAGAAGTCGCGTGGCGTCGATGGTGCCCGTGTTGAGTTCGTACTCGAGTGTGCCAACATTGTTGTCAACAAGAACACGGTTCCTGGTGACAAGAGCGCGTTTGTGCCCGGTGGCATTCGTCTCGGTGCACCTGC
Source organism: Plasmopara muralis (assembly GCA_003676415.1). Classification (NCBI taxonomy): domain Eukaryota; phylum Oomycota; class Peronosporomycetes; order Peronosporales; family Peronosporaceae; genus Plasmopara; species Plasmopara muralis. The sequence continues at coordinate 93,592 of RCHQ01000146.1, read as the reverse complement.
ACTGACGACACGTGGTTGCACCGAGGAAGACTTTCGACAGATCGCTGCGTTCTTAGATAAAGGTGTAAAGCTCACGGCGGAACTCAATGAACGTGCACGTAGCCAGGGTGCAAAGAAGGTGGCGGAATTCAAAGCATTTGTAGCGAACGACGCCGAGTCGAAGGAGAAGATGAACGCGCTGAAGACCAATGTGACGACGTTCGTGCGCCAGTTTCCAACCATTGGCTACAGCGAGAAGGACATGAAGTATAAGGACTAGACGCAAGGACATGTCCTGTTCACATCACAGGGTCAATTTTCTCGACTTTAGATAAATGTTGGCACACTTGCTACGGATATGTTATAAGAACGTTTTCTTATGGTCGGGTGTTTTCTCTTTTGGATTTTACAGGTTATCATTCAGGTTTAGTCGCGAAAACCATACTAAACTTAGTGAAAAGAGTGTTATTTTGTGTCGGATGATGTATCCGCAGAAGTACTTTTCGACCTTATATAGTTTGTACTGACGAGTGATTGTAGGCGATGTACTTAAAGCCGGGGAGTTGCCTCCATTGCTTCACTTTTTGATGCATAGAACCGGCCCATCTCATGAAATACATACCTCCACTATAAATGTGTGCTATTCGTCCCACTCCTTTTTCCAGGACGACACGCATTGGTACCTTCAACCTCTTCCCTTCGGACACCATAAATATCCCGGACCTTATTGGAATAGCATTTTTTATGGCTGATGAGTCTTTCATAAATTCTAGCACGAATATACAAGCTGTGAGGCTGTCCGGACAACGCTGTCACTCCTCTGAGGCGAAGCGCCTGGCAAACACTCGCCATATCTTCGTATGAAATCTCGTTTCTAAGATTAACATTAATTCATTACAATGAACGCTTTCGCTTTGGCCTCAATTAAGACTGCTAGTGCAGAGCGGATATATAAACAATATGGTAGTGCATTTGGTATTTAAATATGCCCCATGCAGACCTCAACGTTTAGTGGCAAGTGCTACTTCGTGACGTTCATTGACGACAAGTCCAGATATTGCGTCGTCTACCTGATCAAGAGCAAGTAAGAAGTCGTGGACAAGTTCGCCAATTTTGTGGCATTCGCAGAAAAGCAGACCAGCAAACGCGTAAAATCTCTTCGCAGTGACAACGGTGGCGAGTATGCATCCGCGAAAATGGCCAAGTTTTGCTCGGATAATGGAATTGTGCTCAAGTATACGCCGCCGTACACACCACAGCTAAACGGAGTTGCGGAGCGTATTATTCGGACGCTTGTGGAATGCGCAAGGTGCATGTTGGAGCTTGAACGCAATCGTGAGGAAGAATCTTGCCATTGGAATCGACCTGACGTCTGTGAAATGGTGGGAGATTTGTGATGGCTGCTTGGTGTGTGCACCAAGCAGTACATTTTCCGAGTAGTGCTATCGAGTCCAGTAATGGCTGCATGGCAGAGAGCTTGCTGCGTCACTTTCAGCCGGGGTTCAGGCTAACAAGACACCTGTGAGCAAATAATCAAGGTTCAAACCCATTGCTATTGCATTCTTTGTAGAGCTTGAATGTATCGGAACAATGAATAATGATACATATACTGCGTTATCGCGCAGAGGTTGTTATAAACAATACTTAGTGGATTGTCACAGTACGCACCCAACAAGCAAAATTGAAGCAACAAAAGTAATTTAATTTCTATATGGTGGTATACACACTTATATTTAGTTTCAGAAGATTACAAAACAAACAAAACTGACAGGCGCTCACCTTCTTCATCAAAAAGAAGTACAAGCTGTTCATGTACATAAAGCTTTGCTTGTTTTTCACGAATGGATGCTGAACATGAAGAATTCAGAATCTTTGTCTCAAATAAGTCCCGAATGTCCCTCTCATATCAAATATGCTACAATTTTTATAGCGATTTTTATTCTATGAGTAGTCTACAATGAATAATGTGTAGTGGTCTTAAAATTTCTCGTGAGACATCTACAAAACGTAAGATTGTAAAACTATTGCGACTTTGTTATTTTGTAATCCGATTCGAGAACATCACCTCTAAACTGAATCCAATTTACATTACTATTATTCCACGAAATACGCACTTTAAAAAAATTGCTCTGCTGTGCGTCACAAAAGCCGTTGCTGCGCTCGTACTTTTGACTCGACTCGCTACAGTATTCGGCGCTGGGCCTAAACCCCAAGCTCCTGTATCGTGAGCAGCCCACGCGACAATGCTTAATTTGCACTCGGGTCAATGATCTCTCTTCTTGATATAGATAGGCAACGATTGCGTGCGTGTCGTCATCATTTTCATGCTTAGCGTTGGCTTAGCGTTAGTACCTTCTTCACAAGAGCTTGTGGCATCAGAAGGGTGCGAAAGCAGCTGCAATTTTGTGGGGCTGTCGTCTCGTAGGTGTAGGGTTTGATGTACTAAAAAAGCCAAGATAAGGAGACGGTGAGGCGCTTCACGAGCGCATTGGCCTAAAAATCGCTGCAACAACGCGACCACATGCTGGTGGGTACCCTCCTGTCGATCGCATACCGAACTTACTTTCGCATTCCCTAAAAAAAACATGTAGCATAGCTAGTGTAAGTCAATTTCCCTACCCCTTCGAAAAATCTGCTCGACGCTCGTGACTGACAGAATAGGAAACGGAAAGCTCGGGGACATTCGCCCACACGCAAAAAGGCGCACGAGTCGGGACCACAGAGCTCGCACTCGTCTAGTGTCCACGGTCCCATCTCGAGCAACCGAAACGCCCTTTGTTTAAAAGTTGAAAAAGAAAAACAGACTTAGTCTGGCTTTGCAGCATGAAGGGGAAGGAGAATGCGATGGACTCGCAGCGGCAACAGTCCGTTTCGCGCCGACGCGCCCTCTCCAACTATCAGACCGTAGTGGACGTTGCGGCTGAACGTGGTGTGAGTATCAGCTGCTCACCACTCGATAAGGACCCACACACGCAACAGCACATTACAGCGAGTACGTCTTCTGATCTTCATGGCCCGCAACGACTGGGTGCCGGTTCGTTTGAGCTTTTACAGGCCAAATTTGGCTTCCAGGACGGGAATGTACGCAATCAAAAGGAACACTTTGAGTGCTGGGTGCTTAATTATGAGTCGAGGATTCTCGAGGCTGCCGTCACTCCTATGGACACGGAGAATGCGATTCAGGCCATTCACGCAAAGTTCTTTCGCAATTACGTCAAATGGTGTCAATTTCTGCATACCCAGCCTTTCCTACTCGATACTGCACCGTACCCTGGTGCAGCAGAGCGTCAGGTGGCGCTGTTTCTTTTGATTTGGGGAGAGAGCGGCAATTTGCGCTTCATGCCCGAGTGCCTCTGTTTTTTGTACCACAAGATGGCCGCACAACTAAATGGGATTGAAAAGTGTCCAAATGCCCCCGAGGGCACGTTTCTACGCCGTATTGTGCGTCCATTGTACTCGGTGGTGGCCAAAATGCGCGACGTGGCATTGCAGAAGAATGGCGCCAGTATTGACCACAAGAATGTAACGAATTACGACGATGTGAATGAATTCTTTTGGCGAGAAGAGTGTCTCCAATTTAACGAGTTTAACGTGGCACAAGCGGTAACTGTGCGTGATTTCAAGACGTTTGAAGAGCGACGCAGCTTTTGTAACCCGTTCTTGGCGTTCTTTCGCATTTACTTTTTCCTCTTTGTCATGCTGCACGTCCTGATTGTGATAGCCTACGTGGCTCATCGCTCAGATCCCGATGAAACGCAAGGCTTTGAGTTTTACGCGAATTTTTTCACGTCAGACTTAACCGACGTCCGAAATCACGCGTTTTACTCGATTTTTATCACAATCAGTGGCTTATTGGCGCTTAAAGTAGTGCTTGACATCTGGATTTATGGCACGCGCATTTTTAGCCGTGCCTTGTACACTTTGTCGGTCTTTGCACGTCTTGTATGGCACACGGTCTTCTTTGGCCTCTTTGCAGCTGTGAACGCGGCTCCTTACAAGAGTGTTGTCGGCTCGAGTGATATGCTTTCGATGGCACCCATGTTGATTGGGCTGTATATGTCACCAATTGTGATTGTGTCGATTGTGCAAATGTTTTTTCGTGGCATCATCTGGAAATCGGCTTTTTTGAGCTCGATGGATGGAACACACGAGCAATACATTGGCCGGAATATGGGCCAAACATGGGGTGAATTCTTGCGATACGGATTGTTCTGGACTGTCATTTTTGTGTGCAAATTTGTGTTTAACTTGCAGCTTATGGTAAAGCCGCTTATTGGACCAAGCGTTGAGATTTACAATGTGGATTTATCGACGACTCAGCTGGAGAATGGCATCATTGAGTCCAGCCATAATATTGCGTTCCTGACTGCCATGTGGGCGCCAGTGATGCTCGTGTACATTTATGACTCGCAGATCTGGCTGGCCATTGCACAGTCGATTGTAGGTGCTTGGATGGGGTTTCGTCTTAAGATTGGTCACTCTGCACGCATTAACGAATTCGTAAAACGCCTTCAGCAGGCTCCAAGTTTGTTTGATAATAAGGTTGTGTCTGCTGCGGCTCGCGGCCAGCTCGCTATCAATAGCAATCCACTGTCTTCAAGCTGTGCTACTCCTACTGCCAATAGCCGCTTACGTTTTGCCGTTGTGTGGAACGAAATTGTGAGCAGTTTTCGCTTATCAGACTTGCTGGATGATCGTGAGACGGCTATTCTTCAGTACCAGATCTCTGATTCTGGTGCCGTCGAAGAGCCTGTGTTTTTGATTGCTGGGGAGGCTCAAACAGCCGCAGATATTGCTGCAAAGTCGGCGACAAAACGCACGAGTGATAGCCATTTGTTGAAAGAGTTGAAGAAGGAAGGCGTTTTGAATTGTGCCAACAATTGCATCGATATTATGTTTCAGATTTTGCGACAACTGTTGGGTCCACAGGATTCTGAAATAGCGGGCGTCTTTCACCAGATCATGGTAGGAGGCAAAGTAAAAGGTGTCGTAAATCTCTCTCACGTCGGACTGTTACGCGAAAACTTTGTTGATTTGCTCACGAGTATCTTAGAGTTGCCCGAGCCGACCGTGGGGCCTACAGGCGGCGTGTTCACTTTTGATCATAAGCAGGTTTTATTGGTTGTGCAGCGTGTGGATGCTTTGCTGAAAAGCATCGAGCTAATGCTAGAGGAAGAGTGGATGGCAGAGAAATTGCGCAAGTCGATCTTTGTCAAGATCACACCCGACTTAGCTTACCAGAAGGAGCAGCTGCTATTGGTCTTTGCCGATCGAATCAGTTCAGGCGATTCAAACTCAACTTCCCGCACCTCTTCCAGCTCGAATGAGAGTATCGTCTCCCTGTCAACGCGACTCTTCTTCTTACTGACTTTAGATGCTGCAGATGCGTTGCCACGTTGTCATGAGGCGCAGCGTCGCATGAGCTTCTTTTTAAACTCTTTGCACATGAAGATTCCGAACATTGACTCAATTGCAGCGATGAAGTCGTTTTCTGTCGTAACGCCTTACTATAATGAAACGGTGCTCTTCTCGTTGAATGAACTTAATGGACGAGTGGATTCGAATCCGCTGTTTCGTAAGGTGGAGCAGAAGGGTCGCGATCTTAGCATTTTAAAGTATCTCGTGACTTTCCATGACGACGAATGGGGAAACTTTCTTGAACGAGTGGGTGTCTCCACCATGGATGAAGCTCTTGCTGCAACACCCACACAAGTTCGTCTTTGGGCTTCTATGCGTGGACAGACGTTGGCACGTACGGTGCATGGCATGATGATGTATGAGGATGCGTTAAAGATGCTGCGATGGCTAGAGATTGGTTCGGACGAGAAGATCTCTCATTTGGATAAAATCAAACACATGGATCGTATTGCTGGCTTGAAATTTTCGTACGTGACTAGTTGCCAGATCTATGCCGACCAACTTGCGGCAGGAGACTCGCGTGCGGCGGATATCGATTTGCTGATGCGGAAATACCCGAACTGGCGTGTGAGTTACGTCGACACGATTCATACACCAGTTGGCAGTGGCCCCGAAGCTCACTATGATTGTGTGCTTGTTAAGTCGGATGGTGATGAAATTGTCGAGGTGTACCGTTATGAGCTACCTGGCAATCCTTTGGTTGGTGAAGGTAAGCCCGAGAATCAGAACATCGCCATGCCCTTTACTCGGGGCGAGTACTTGCAGACGATTGATATGAATCAAGAACACTACTTTGAAGAAGCGCTAAAAATTCCGAACTTTTTAGCCACGGCGACTCAAAATGGTCAGGATGTTACTATTATCGGTATGAAGGAGCACATTTTCACAGGCCGAGCATCGTCGTTAGCGCACTTTATGACGCTTCAAGAGTTGGTGTTTGTGAGTTTGACCCAACGTGTGATGGCAAACCCTCTTCAAAGTCGTATGCACTATGGTCACCCGGATGTATTTGAGAAATCGTGGGTGATGTCGAATGGTGGGGTGTCCAAGGCTAGCAAAGGGATAAACCTTTCGGAGGATGTGTTTGCAGGCTATAACGTGGCACTCCGAGGTGAAAAGGTTACTCATGAAGAATTTATGCAGTGTGGAAAGGGTCGTGATGTCACTTTGAGTCAGATCAACGCCTTCGAAGCTAAACTTGCGAACGGTAGTGCGGAAAGTTCGCTGAGTCGAGAGTCCCACAGAATGGGGGCTGGCATGGATTTCTTTCGTTTAAATTCCATGTTTTATGGGCACATGGGCTTCTATATCTGTAACGCATTGGTCGTGCTATGTGTTTTTACTTACGCGTATGGCAAAGTGTACATTGCGCTACACCAGGAAATTGAGGAATCTGCGATTATTACGACCAATTACTTGGACGACCTTGCCGAGGTGATGAATACGCAATTCATTTTTCAATTTGGTATGCTTATGACGATTCCACTGGTAGCGACGCTGTTTGTTGAGTACGGTTGGCACCAGGCGTTGATCAATTTTGTTGAGCTGGTTGTTACGCTCGGTCCAGTGTTTTACATCTTCGAAACGGGCACCAAGTCGCACTTCTACGATGTGGCCATTATGCGTGGTGGCTCGAAGTATCGTGGTACTGGTCGTGGTTTTGCCATTGTCCGTGAAACGTTAGTGAACTTTTACAAGGAATACGCTGCTTCACACTACCGCAAGGCTGTGGAGCTCATGGGTCTGATGATAATCTTTGGAGTCTTTGGTAACTTTAGCATTGGTACGAATGCGCTAGCTGAGTACTGTGCTACTGCTGACTTTGACTGCGACGCAAACCCTGACCAGATCCCGTCGAATGTCACGCTTTTGAATTCGTACAGTTCCAAGGGTCAGGATTATGGAATTGCTTCATTTGCTGTATGGCTGCTCGGAGCGTGCTGGCTGCTTGCGCCGTTTATGTTTAACACGGATGGTCTAGACTTTTCCAAGACGCGAGTGGATATCACGTATTGGCTCTCCTGGCTCATGTCTGTGCGAGGTGAGGAAGATAGTGAACAATTGTTACCAAACCACCTCAGTAGTCACCCTTCGAAGCTACAGGATACGTGGGACGATTTCTACAAATACGAAGCCAGTTTGATGTTCTCGATTAGCCCGGTGAGCCGCTTTGTCTATGCTATCCGTGAACTTCGCCATCCACTAGCAATGTACTACATCTTTATCTTCTCATTTAAATTGAGTGAAATTGGTATGCTCTTGGCGTGTGTGGGAGCAATTGCCTTGGTCCTGTGGATTGGTGGCTTTGGCCTGGGTCTATGCCTGCGCAATAAAGCTCCTGTGCCACGTGCATTGCTGTATGTGCTGATGGTTGTGATGATTGGTGTGGCTCCGTTTATTGTCGGGTCCATGCAAGACTGGGATGGACTTAAGTCGTTCTCGTTAACTGTAGCTATATTTACGGGACTATTTGCGCTCACGCACTACCTGCAGCTACTTCATGGATGTTTTGGTTTGCCCACTGCCAAATGGGGCCTTGTTCGGGAACTTGCCTTCTTCTTTGACGTCATTGTGGGCTTGTTCCTGGCTCTCCCACTCTTGGTGCTGTCGGCTTTTCCGTTTATGAAAACAATTCAGACGCGCATGATGTATAATGGAGGATTCTCTCGTGCCCTGAGCTCTGGCAGTGAATTTGCTGCTTCACTGAGTGTGCTTGTGGGCGGCCTCGGTGGCTTTACGTACGGTTGGTTGACGTGCCTCATTTTTACATTAGGATACGTAAACTCGTCTTCCGACAACTTCGTTAACCAGTCATTTGTTTTTTACAATAACGAAAGGTTGGACGGTGCGCTAGATTTGACTATGATTAAGGTGTACGCTGCTGGAGCTGCAGTTGTGGGAGTCGTGCTGAGTGGTGGCTTAGCGCATGCGATTGGTCGTCGCTGGACGATTGAGGTTTCTTGCATAATGACGTTTGTTGGATGTGCTCTGGTGTGGCTAGAGTCGAGCTCGATGGTGCTGATTGGAATCTGTATTGCTTCGGCTGGCATCGCAATGCTTTCGCTTGTATGCCCATTGTACAATTTCGAGATTTGTATGCAGGGCTGGAAGGGTAAAGGTGTGCTCATGTTTCTTACAACTGCTGCACTAGGCTACATGATTGAGGCGATACTCATTCACAACATTAATGCCAAGGCCATGTCGAGAAATTGGACAAACTCGCCGTATCATGACTGGCAATGGCAATTTATATTTGGCGTCATTCCGCTCTTGTTGCTTGTGCCAGCGACGTTTTTCCTCCCGGAGAGCCATTACTGGGAGTATCGTCGTAAAAACGACCCGAAAGCGGCCGAGGCGTCCCTAATGCGTTTGCGCCAACGTCATGATGTGGTGGAGGAAGCTAATGAAATGAAGGAGTCGTTTGTGATTAAGAATGGTCAGGTCAATATGTCATTTCGAATCGTGTTGGTAGTCGTGCTGCAAGCGACTTTTGCGCTATTTACGTCTGGTGCTTTGCTCCACCGTGTGTTCGTCCAACCGACTCCTAATCGAAGCGGAGCGCAGACATCCAATTGGGCAACATACTATGGAATCATGACGTTTATTGGCACTACGCTGAGCTTACTTACAGTCGACAATTTGCGCCGCAAGACAATTTTCAAAGATTTATTGCCATTCTCCGCCGTGCTTTCATTTGCGTGTGGCATCTTAGGCCTCGGAGGCCAAGGAGAGAGTGCGGTCACTCAAATTTTAGTGTGTGTCGTCTTTGTCAGTGGTGCCCTCAGTCTCACGTGTGGCACTTGGCTTACTGCAATCGAAGTGTTTCCGCCGTACCAGAACGGACGACACATTGCCATGTCTTTCGTCGTGTACTATGCGGTCCAGGCTGCAATCTACGTGGCTGAGCCTTCGTTTGCTATTAGCCACTTGGTGTTTGCCAGCCTCTGTCTGGGACTCACGATTGTTATGTTTGCCGTGTGTGCCAGCTCTAAACATGGCGCTATTGAACTCAAGCGCGAAAAGAAGATGCGCAAAGACGCTGAGGCTGTGCAAGAAAGAACGTCTTTTGCACCTCATGCATCCCGCGCACAGAGCTTTTTGCGCTCCCGCGTGCATCGGTCTTCGTCTCACTACTCAGCAACAACTCCGCAAGAGGCCAGTTACTCGAATTTTGAGTCTCCTGCGGGCTTTCACGTCAACGGTGGCAACCGCCGCGTACTGAATGGCTCTCAAAATTTGTAGATGGCCGTAAAGCAAAAAACGAATAAATGCATATGTTTCTGGACAGGTTGAAGTGGGTTCTGTATCTCTTTTTTGATTGGCTATTATACAGGCGTTAAGTTGTATATCTTTTAAACCCTTAACGAGCGCGGACACGGCAATGGCGAGTTCCGGTACGAATACCCAGCGAATTGAAGACGTCTTGAGCGATAGTAGTGACGTCGTAGCGCAATTCGAGGCCCGAAATGTAGGAGGTGACGAGGATGGGTGGATGCCGAAGCCCGCACGCTTGCATTCGGGCCGCACGCGGTCCTGTGCCGTGTGCTTTGCTCCTTTGCAGTATACGGCAGCCGTCAGCTGGGATGAGTACTTACAGAGTGAGAAGTATATTCACCAATTACAGGCTAACATCCTACAAGACACGTTTGTCTCGAGTCTAATCTGTGGCGAGGGCACGGCAGGCGACCTGCCGACGGAGCATCGAATGCATAAGAATCGAAAACTCAAGTGTCGACAAAGTGTGGCTGACTACCGTAATATGACGAGTGCTGGAGTCGTGGACGAGTCTTCCATGGAAAAAGGATCAATCAAGACCCTAGAGGAGATGTTTATTGAGGCGCTGCCCACACCCGTGTTCACACACGTGCTGGAGAGAAGGTTGGCTGTGATCTTCCACAGCTCAAAAATTGTTTGTGATCGGATGATTTGTGATGGCGTGAAGAAGATTCCACGACCAGTGGAGACTGCACCAGGCAGTGAACAGCTGCATCATCTAGCAATTCATACACTAGGAGCTATATTAAAAGCGTTCGACTATACGAATTCACAGGCATTACGATCTTTTGAAGAATTATCACAAATACTGACATGCTTTCCTGTACTGTCACTATTTCCATTCTGGAGCCCGACAAAGAAACCTCCAGACAAAGTTTTGGTCTTGGAAAAACACGAAGTCGTGGCGACTTCGGTGGCAGCGGGTTCTGACTCATATGGCGCGTACGGAGCAGTTGACGGATTGGATACGACATTCTGGCAGTCACAACCAAGACCTGGTGTTGTGTACTTTGTTGTTGAGTCAATCGAGTTGGACAAAGTGAAGTCGATTGAAATTCATTGGCATATGAAACATGTGCCACAAACTGTGGGGATTCAGTATCGCATCGAGGAGGGTAGGAGTTTTAAACCAGCGGTAGAGAACCAATCAGTCACGCTCAATGATCCTACACTAACTAAATGTAGTTTTCCTAAGAAGTGCAAAGCAATACGGATAGTTTTAACGGGGATGCCATCGTCGAATCATAGTGGGACTTATGCGATTAAGCATTTACGGCTCAAGATGCCAGCTTCCGGCTTCCTTTTTGCTGATCCGACGTCAACCGTCAGTGCGATTGCTTATTGGCTTCTTGGTGCTTTAAAGAGCCCGGATGAAGTGATGATTGCTGAAGCTATTAGCGCGCTGGGGGCCTGGGCTTTAGCGACGGCATCGCTTCATGTGACAATGCTCTTTGTGAATATGTTGATGCGTTTGCACAGCGAGGGAGACAATCCGCGTCGGCGTAGAATTGTTGCACTTGCATTCGAGCAAGGCAAACACGTGTTGAAAGGACTAAGTGCATATTATCGGGAGAAATCTCATCAAAATGCGCGCGAAAAGGAGAATGCTGCCTTTGCAGACGTCAGTAACGTTGGCGCCGTGTTTGAGTCGTCGATTTGCTCTAATGGTGTGATCGTTGAAGACGGAGGTGCCGCTGTGCGGACTCGAGAAACAAGCTATCAATATGCAGCTGTGAACTGCGGAATCTCGTCTGGCAAAGCATCGTGGACGTTTCGCCTTGATACAGACACGCAAGACGATGAAATGACCTGTTTTGGTGCCGCTATACTTCCTGTGGCTGTCAACGGATATGATTCGTCTCCCAGTCTATGGATGCTTCGGGGTTATAATGGGAATTTGTACGCTCGTGGACACAAACTGAGTCGAGCTATCGGCAAAGTCCACCCTGGCGATATTGTACAAATTGACGTTAACATGTGCGAAGGCACTTTAGCATATAAAATCAATGGCATCGATCATGGCGTGGCATTTACTAATCTTGCGGGCCACGAAGTACATCCTGCTGTCTCTTTTTACGGCTCTGGAAAAGTTATTACATTACTGGGAGTCACAAAATGGGACTATCCTACTTTTGGCCCCGCGAACGCTGAGCCAGTCTTTTTAGCAAGCATGCGGGAGCACCACTATTTTGTGGGATACGGTACACTAGGAAAGGGTGGTCAGCTGGGATATGCAAGCAACGAAAATTCTGATACTTCGGCAAACGCAGGTGGTGCTAATAACAGTTCAATTTGCATCAAAGGTGAAGTCAAGCAGCGATGCCTTTCGACGCATCCTCCTTCTCACGGTGACGCTTACGTGATCTACGATTTGTCTGAAGCATACCAAACGGTCAAAGGCGCGGTCGCGATCAATGATGATTCACAAATTGAAACTCTTCAAAGTTACGGAATTTCTATGGTGTATAAAATATTTGGGGACGAAAAGCTGTTGTGGCAATCGATGGCAATCACTGAAACATGTCACATCGAGTCGTTCGAAGTTGACGTCAGAGATGTGCGGATGCTGGAGTTGAAAGTGTCGTGCTTGGGCTCGAATTACTGTGCGCACGCCGTCTGGATCGACCCATTTCTGCATTCTATGGAAGATTGGGCTTGTTTGCAATGCTCTTACGTAAACAGAGGCTCTACAAAATTATGCGCACTTTGCAGAAATGGGTCTCGCGACGAGAGCCCGACATTCGAGAACTTGGAATCCAGCAAATCGGAATTGCCTTCGGTGATTGTAAGCGAAGACGGCATTCAAAAGTTAGATACTTTAAGCGCTCTTGGCATTAAAATAATTACTCAAATCAATGATTTGTGCCATTTTCAGCCGGTGCGATCAAGTTTGAGCGACGTATCCGCCAAATCCTTAGTTCAGTTTGAGGAGCCGTTTTGCCGGCAGCCGAACGGGGATGTTTTTTCATTGCTTCTCGTCATTTTACGGCAATACCAAGCTGATCGCTTTGATTCTGATGAGGTTGCGGATGCCAAATACGCTCGCGACGGCTGTGTACGTGTTCTGGGAATAATAAGTGCTAATTTAGAAAGTTTACAGCGCCATGACGTCAAAGACTTCGCACGAGAAGTGGGCGTGTCGTCTAATTTAGTCACTGAACTACGACAAGAAATAGAAATGATAGCACGAATTAGTGGAGAAGGTGATATCGTTTCGAGAAGTCATATAGAGAATGTTGACATGGCCGCAGCTCGAACAATTGTTGCCGGTATCTCTGTCTTATATCCGAGTGGGCTTGAAAAACTAAAATTGCTACTCCAGCTGCTGCGATTGTACATCAAGCGGCCTTTTGAAGCTACGTCAGCAAGTTTTTTCGTATTGACGTCAGTGATGACGCTTCTTGCTGCTCCAGGCCCCGAAGGTATACTAAGTTTCATGCCTTTTGTGGCCGCTGACATTGCGGTAAACAAAAATATAAGCGAAGAACCTACCGACGAACAATCTCGGCTTGCAGCAGTGAAAGAAACACTTGGTCTTCTCATGCAAGTCGTGGTAAATTCTTACCGCAAACTTTTAAGAAACGACGACGAAAGTAGATCGCATGAAGTTGCGATTACTGACGATGGATTGTCTGATGCAACAATACGTCTGCTGAAGTGTTACCAGCTTTATCTGCTATCAGAAGCTGTTCGACTGACATGCGCAAATGCTGTAAAAACTGACACAACCAGCCCAAAGGATTCAATGGAGCTGAAAGCGATGCTCCAACGCAGACTTCAAGTTCAGGATGCAACGCTACAATTCAGCTTTCTGTCCCTACATGCATATCGGGATCTTATTGATGAAATTGTTGCTTTTCAGGCAGAGGAGTCATTCTTACTACCGCAAGCCACTGCAATTCGCCAAGCCAATGTTCGTTCATACCAAATGCCTTTGCTTTTCGAGGTACTTCCATGGTTTGTATCATGTTTGTGTCTCTTACGTCGCCAGTCATGGCTTGCTCGACCGATCCTTCCTGCTGTTGTGAGGCTTCTTGAAGCGATGGACCATTATTGCTCGGAATCTCAATTAGTGAGTAAATCTGCTCACCGATTTCAGCTACTGGAATCCTATCAAAAGGCTCGACAAATTGAAGCGCAAGAAGTGGAGCATACTACAGTGATTGAGAGGGATTCGACTTCTAAATCTCACCCATCTAAACGACTGTACAATGTTTTCCAGCAACTTTATACGGGAGATAAAGATCATTTTGAAGGTCAAATTGGGTTTCAGTTCGAGGCAACAAGCTCTTTTAGCATTGTCGCGCTGGGTCGCTCTGTCAATGCAAAGAGGCATGGCGGAAGACTTTCGCGAGAGCATACTATTCGTTTGTGGGAGGAGAGTTCGCAGCTGTTGATTGCTCAAACAACAGTGGGGGGAACTTCGAAAAAGGATGCTTTAGGATATGCGCTAGAGATGCTTCTGTCTCCTGCAAAAATTACTCAGGGAAAACGTTACCGATTGACGACCCAGGAATTTGCAAACGGAGGAGATCCTTGGTACAAGCGTGAAAATTTGCCGGGCGAGGAATACGATGGGTCGTTTATTAAGGTTTTGCGTGACTGCTATGCATCCGGATCGGTAGGGTATCCAGGCTCTCAAAACATGACGGGCGCTGCTTACGGCGTGCCGACATTTTTAGTACAAGACGAAAGTCCCTTGGCGAATCTTCCACGATTTGTACCTCCACATGGGTGCCATTCGCTACGATTCGATACGAAAAAGAAGCTTAATTCCGTTTGCATAAGCCACACGGGGTTGTCCGCTCACGTCAAAGATTACACGACTACATGGCGCACATGTCCTTTGCGAACGGCCTTTCTTCATGGTGTACATTCTATCGACTTCGCATTGAAATGCTCGCGCGTTGGGAGGACAGTATCCGGACATGTTTGTATAGGAGTGGTATGGCAACAATCATGTAAATACAGAGACTTCGTTTGTCAGCTGTCGCCTTACGACACGTTTGTGGGTGAAACCTTGAACAGTATCGGCTGGATGCCTTCGATTGGTGCCGTTTGGATCAAAGGAACGCGATACGACTACGGCACAAAGCTTTTAATCACTACAGGTGATATCTTTACTGTTATAATTGACTACGATTCACAGCTGCTATCTTTTGCTTACAACGGAGAAACTGTCGGGATTGCGGTGGGGCCTGAGAGTTTTTGCCCGCTTGGAACGAAAATGGAGAAACTACCTGAAGTTGTCACTGCTGCTGTGTCACTTTACGGGGCTCAAGACGTCGTTCACGTTTGTCCGTCAGGAGTTGCAAAGTCCACGCTTCGTCTTCACTGGTTGTTCGACTTGCACAACACGCTAGCTTCTCTTGCCGGTCGAATGGCTAGCACCTTAATTGCTGGCCTGCCAATCGATGGCGTAGAGGAAGAGCTGCTGCCATGGCTGCAATCGCCACTCTTAAGTGGAGGTATTGCTGAAGGTTCTGATGGACAAGATCAAACTAATATGGGCTTACCGTTGCGTTGGAGTGATGCACTGCAAATTGAATGCACTCGCTCTTTAGTGACTAATCAGACAACTGAGGCGAATACGCTACCGATCTTGCCCCAAATTTCTCCAACAAATGTTGAGGCAGAATCTAGTTTCACAAAGCGTGGAGGGACTTTTGACGCTTTTGACGCCGGTAAAGAGCGCGACTCTGCCTTTTGGAATAATTGGACAAATGATATGTCGGAGCGTGGAACCGTGCAATTGATTATGTCTTGGCTAGAAAAGCATGTTCCGGATTGTACGTTTTTAAGCCGCCTTGGAAACTTTCCAGCTTGCGAGCGATGGATGGCTGCGGCATTAATCATGCACACACCTTTGCACGTACTTCAAGAGGTCCAAGCGATCGCAGCAGGAGCAGGAGCCAGCATGGCCGGCGAAGTAGTTGGAGCTGAGTATTTTCTTACTCACGCTAACTTTGCGCCGTCCGATGATCTTATCCAGGTATGGAAGCGGATCATAATGCTTCGCCACTGGCTGATCAAATCTCGACAGGAATATCGAGCGAAAGAAGCAGATGAGCTCTCGTCAAATGAGCCTGCACAAGGCAATAAATCACTTCAGCGAGAAAGCCACGAGGAAAACTTAGCAGCTAAGGCTGCTATATCCGTGCGCTTGAGCGATGACATAAATTTGGAACGTAGTGTGGTCATGCCAAGGTCGTTCGACGAACTCATCAAACAGGTAATTCAGCGAGCAGAATTTTTATGCAAGTTAGCACCACCGTCAAAAGAAGCAGAGCGTCTTAAAGGAGATTCGCAGATTGCACTTTTGAATTTGGCACAAAAATGGAGTGCACAAAAGACGCCGCCATCATTGCAGCCGATGCTTGAGCGATGGAAGACACTTGGTGAGGCGGACAGCTCAAAATGGTCGGGCATTGTGGATGTGCTGCGGGCTCAGCACCGCTGGAGAGCTCGTCGAGCTTCGATTCTCGGTGTTGCTGAACCCTTTTCTAGTGATTCTCTTGAAATTGGTGAGATTGATGACGACAACGGCGTTGAAGACTCTGTCGAAGTGCAAGTGAGCAAAAAGTACGACTACACAAACAGTTTTTCGGCAATGATGAAAGCTTGTGAGCTGTATATTCGTGACGGAACTGGCGCACCTCCTGAAATACTATCATTGCTGCTAGATCGACGCCAGCGACGATCTGATTCTCGCCTTTTCGGCCTACAAGCGATGAAAAGTATTCTTTCGACGCTATCATTTGATTCAGCTATGCATAACGCTTTGATTTTCTTGCGTCCAGCAATGAGAGGTTTTACAGACAGTGAAAAGGAATCGCGCGAGCTGAATGATGGTCAAGTTGTTGCCGAGACGTTTCGAGCTACAGTTCGCCACCACTACTTAAAGGGATTGGAAGGCTGCAATCGTCAGACTACTGAAAATGTCCAAGATGCTTTTTGCAATCTTTATGCTTATTTGGCTCAACTTTTTGGCGGAAATTTAAGCCACACTGTGTCGGATTTACAACTAAAACAAACCATTCTATGCGCTTGGAGTCTGGACTTTGAGCCGCGAGATCATCAGTTCCTGTTAGACACTGGCATGTTGTCTAAACTGCAAGAGATATTTTCAATCAGCTCGGTTTTGCGTGAGGCAGTGGCAAAACGCACAAGCATCGGGCTATCGCGTAACTTGGTGCAGGGTTACACAAGCATTAATTGGCATCCTTTGCCTGAAGAATTTATTCAACAGGGACTTCTGCGTGGTGGCTATATGACCAAGCGTGATGTTATTCGTCTTTTGCATCGAGCCCCTAATTATGCGTGCTCATCAAAATGGTGGAAGAAAAACGGTCTTTGTGCGGAAAGCTTTAATAGTTCGGTCCCGTTGACTGGTCACCACACAGCTTCGTCACTGTCTCTACTGTATGCTGACATGCTGTTTGGGCTACAACAAAAGCTATCAGGTCCTCCAACTCGTGTCTACACATCCAAAGTACTTTGCTTTGGTGCGTCTCTCACTTCTGCTCTTACACCAAGTGCTCAGTCACCGAATCCAAAGGACGACGACATAAGTTATATAGAGATGCCAGCTCTGGGTGAAGTACACGATTTTACACTGGAAATGTGGCTGTTTCCGACTGAATTGGTGGGCTGCCAAGCTTTGCGATGCGATAATGACTTTCAATGTGGT
Source organism: Plasmopara muralis (assembly GCA_003676415.1). Taxonomy (NCBI): domain Eukaryota; phylum Oomycota; class Peronosporomycetes; order Peronosporales; family Peronosporaceae; genus Plasmopara; species Plasmopara muralis. The sequence goes on along the minus strand of RCHQ01000146.1, from coordinate 76,230 downwards.
AGCGTATATCTGGAATTGATCAATCGACATTTACAGCTGTCGGTCCCAGGTAATTCTCCACGGGAACGACTGTTTACATCGTACCGATTTCGTACCTTTGAATGGACCCATTGTGCGATTGCATACGATTCAAAAGCTAAGTCTATCGAGCTCATAATAAATGGAGGTTTAGTAGAAAGAATGACTTTTGAGCGGGTATGCAGCAGTATACACTTGCGTGCTTCTCGACTTGGTTGCTGGATGAGTGGTGTGGACACCCAAGGTACTGCGCTTACGGACAGCTTTGCTCAAAGGAGATATAAAGGATCAATTGCTGAAGTTCGTATATGGAGAATAGCGCGTACGCATCACGACATCAAGCAAGATTATCAGCGCAAAAATCCATTAATGGGGAGAGACGTTGATCCATCGTTGACCGAATTGCAGATTTCTACCAGAGACTTGGTTGGCCTTTGGCATCTGACGGAAGGAGAGGGAATCTGTGGCTATGATCTCGCTCCTGTACTTAAGGCTGTGCCGGAAGGTCTCGAAGCCAGAAACAATAATTTAACGATTTCGCATTGTCGTTGGATTTCTACAAATTTGCCAGTCTTTGATAATGATGTTATAAATGACATGTCGTCTATCGCATGGGGCCGTGCTCTAAGGTGCATTTGTTCTATTCAACGAAAGGTTCGGTTGTGGCTGATGGACGAGTATTATGCTTCCGTTAGGCTGGCGAAATTAGTTTGCGAGCATGAAGAACGTGCTGCTGTACAAAAGTGGAGCTCGATCAATCGAGCTGATGGCGATAGTGATGGTGTTACGCTATCAGACAGTGATGAGGCGTGTCTTGATCCGACAAGAAATGAGGCTAGCACATGTCATCAGTCGATAGACGCAAAAACGAGTCAGCTTGTATCGCAGTGGAGGGCTTGCACAGATGAGCAAATGCTTTTAAGCAAACAAATTAAAAGGTGTGCTTGGGTCGTATTCCGCTTCTTAGCCTCCACTGGTGTCAGTGGTGCTTATGAAAGGCGCGAGGGAGAAGCCAAAGTGGTGGCTGCTGTGGCCAAACTTAAACGAAAACAGCGGCTCCAAAAGGCTGGTAATACCGAAAACGGACAGACTCTAGCTGATTCTTCTGAATCCGAAGTGTCATATCCTCAGAAATTAGGTCCCACATATGAAGACGCTGCTTTCCGCACAGCTGAAGCTGCCAGTGATGCTGCTAAAACTGCAGCGTCGAATCGAGACTTAGAGGAGCCAGTTCTGCAAACCTTGTGGTTCTCGAAAGAATTCAATCGAAAGATCTTTGAAGTCCTAGAAAAGGAATTGATTCAAGGAAAGGAGCTGATCAATGAAGCCGAAGGACTTGCACGTGCGCAGCGGATGCTGCGTTCCGTTTCGACGCCAGTTCAGAAGCGAGGCACAAATCTTCGGCAGTATCCGAGTGATGTAGCACGAGACAAATCTGGAATTGTGAGCATACATCAGGTCCCGAGTGATTTGACCAACGAGAGCGAAGTTTTGGAACCACTTGAAGTTGAGGCACACTTGTTCGGTGTTTTATTATTTATGCTGTCTCAAAGCCAGCAGCCACCAGCAATAACTCATCTTGTCCGTCCACCGATGTTACGAGGGCTTCTTGAAATTCTTCGCGTAGCTTCTCCTCGATCCCAACGTGTTGTCAAGCTTCTTCTTCGAAAAATCTGCTGCAGCGGTAGCGTTAAACCATCCGATGTTGGAGCTATACTTGGGTCCGAGTCTGTGTTGATTGATTTGCTGCTTGATCAGGTCTCTGAGTCCGTGTGCAGCACAGCAGCACCAATGCCAACGCATGCGGTCAATGTACCGACGAGTAGTACGTTAATTGCACCTGATTTCATGGCATCTACAGAGTCTTTAAGTAATCCAATTGGATTCAATTCGGGCCAAATCTCACTGGTAGTGGCCTCGGAAAGTGTAGCGCTTTTACGGCGGCTGCTCAAAGAAAAGCAGTGGCAGCAAAGAGTGAGCGAGAATTTGTGCAGTGCAATTCGTAATATCTCTCCACTTCTTGCTAGAAAAAAGTCTCGTCTTCCGTCACCAGGCATGACAAGGGCGGACCCATCCGACATTCGATTTCGGGCCGCAATTATTCGTGCTGTTGGGGCTCTTTGTGTGCTTGGTTCCCATCCCGATTGTATACGAATTGGTGGAAAAGTTGTTGTCGCTGCTCAGGGCAAGAGTGCTAGTAGCACTGATTTTAGCGTAAACGAAAGTGTACAAGTTGTCAGCGCTACCTTGATTAAAATGAGCTCCCACGCTGCAACTGTGCGTGTAGTTTTCCATCCAACATCATCCGCTGTTGACTTTGATCCTAGTCACAATATTCAAGATGTAAAGCTGTCGTCTTTATCGCCGATTGAAGAAGTTGATCTACCTTCAACGGTAATTCCGCTGACGATCGATATGATGCCGATAATTCTACAGCTCGCATCCTTAGACGAATCGAGCGTTCTAACTCACTTTGACAGCTTGGGCCAGTTACAAATCCGATCTCGTGCTCTTTTGGCTCTAGAAGCTGTGTTTCGTTATTCGCTTGACGTCACGAAAGACTTTGTGCATGACACGTTGGCACAAGATCTACTTCGGTTCTGTCTAACTCCTATCAATTTACACAGCTTTTTGAGCTTACCGCTTTTGCAGGAGCGCGGTCGAATGCTTTTGTGCCGTCTTATTGAGTCCTCAACGCCAATTGGTGAAGCGATGTTCCGGGGGCTGCAAGATCCTACACCTCCAGTCCTCGCCGTGTCTGAGACTGCAGCTTCTACTTGTGGCGATGAAGTTATCAATGATTCAGCTGAAGATGAGACGGAAGCATGTCGTGTTCGAAGGGGGTTTGCGTCAACCTTGGCTGCCATGGGTTTTGAGTTTGAATTATGTATGGCTGCGCTAGAACACACACGCGATGATCCCAATCTCGCAGTTGAATGGCTCATGGGGGACGGAGCAACAACGTATCAAGAACGCCAAGAAGCTCAACGACTGGCACAGGCAAATGTTGCTGCCCAAAAGTTAGCAGACAAAGCGGATGGATCTCCAAATCTGACGCTTGAAGCAAAGGCAATAGAGCTTCAGAACATATCGGGTATGCCGTATTGTCTTGCCTTTTGTGCACTTGAGCTCTCAAATAGTGACCCCAATCGCGCAATGGAGTGGCTAATGGAGTACGGTAACGAGTTTGTAGAGAAATTTGGTTCGCTAGATCTGCTGACAGATTCGTTTTCAACGAAAAGGGCAGCTGTGTTAGAGGATCGAGCTGCTTTGGAAGAAATTGAGCAACCTGATCCACTGGTGACAACTTCTGAGATACAGGATACGATCGGTACTGAGCATCTAGGCTCGGCTGCATCAACGCAAAGCGCGAATGTGCCTTACGCGCCCAATGTTGACGCAATGGCTGTGACTCTTGCTCCGATCTTGGCCCCAAAGAAACCTGCTACATCAAAACCAAATGCCACCGTGCCACATGACGCGAAAATTACGGCTTTTTCACGACTTGATCCGAATTACTTGACTCCGAGCGTCATTTTGACAGTGACTAGCGACATTGGACCCGTTCAGCGATTAGCAACAAGCGGTCGAACTGGAACATTCCGGCGTTTTTCGCCTGACGAAGGTGTGCTTATTACTTTTTTAAACGCAGAGTCTGGCGCGTATGAAGACGAGTGGCATGACCCACGAGATGTGCGTCGTGTTGTTAAAATCTATGACGAGCCGCTGGAAAGCACTGACAGCATTTATCGTGTGGCACTGAAGACGGAAAACGCACTTTCCATTTACTACGCCAGACGAGCAATCATCGCGTTGCTCCGCGCTTTCAATTTGGTTAGTATATCGTTACAATCTTCGTCAGAAAACGCAATCGTTAGTGGTGTCCAAAACGCATCTTCGGTCACTTCGTCTCTCTTCTCCAGTGAAATTCTAAGCATCGTTGGTGGTCCACGTCGGCTTGTCAACCTTCTTAAGATGGTGGCAGCATCTGAAATGAACTTTACTCAACATGTTGAAACAGAGGCAATTGGAATTTGTCCACCGACGGAGGAAATCCGTAAATCGACTTCCATTAAGCAGCCGCTTTCCTTATTAGCCAGCCTGCAGACGATCGTGCTGAGGATTTTACGTGAAGAGGCTAAAGATGGTCATCATTCACCCGTTGTTCCCCCGAGCCATCCACGAAGCCTTTCCGACTTTGGTAGCAAGCATCTATTCCCTTCGTCGATCCCTGGTGTTCCTGAATACGATGAAAGTGACGATGATAATGATAATGCTTTGAGTCGAGCCATTGCAATGTGCTTCGATGATTCGCAGGCACTTTTTACAACCTCCAACTTAATAGCCGAAAATTGTTTAAATTCTAATGACGAAGAAAGCAAGAGTGAAACAAGTATGAGCTTATTGAAGAGAACACGACAGTCATCTGATACTGAAGCTCAACAGGTAGCTAGTGCTTACTTACGTGGTGACGTAGATGACCACAACGGTTTGCTTTCGAGTGTGCTTGTTCAAGAGTGTGTTAGCCACTTTGTCGAGTCGACGTGGATGGCTGGTGATGGCGAGGTGGCACCAGTCCAAGAGTATCAATCATTGCACCCATACTTTGGTCGATGTGAGTACGCTCGGGCCGTCACCACCGATAGCTCCTATCGCTGTCTTCGTGTTGTGTTTGACCTTCGTTGTCGATTGGGACCCAATGCAAAATTGATTTTTTTTGCAGATCCGGAGTGTGAGAATCGTATTTGTGTGGTAGATAATGTCACGACGGCTTCGGGCCATCACCTTCCAGACTTGATGGTCCATTCTCACCAATTTTGGTTTCGCTTTACGGCTTCAGAGGAGAGCGTGACTAAGGACCATGGCTATGGTTATCGCTTTCAGGTAAAGCCAATGGCTAATATTCGGTGGACAAAAGAATCTGAAGTGCAATCAAGTCCCTCGCTGGAATGGGCATGCTGGTTATTGGAGCTTATGCTTAACGATGCGACTGAGCTGGTAGCGCGTGGTGCAGTGCACAATCGCAATATATACGGTGCACTTGTGCGTTATCTGCGCTCACCAGGAGCCCCTTTTAAAAGGCGAGTGGTGCGCTTACTGCAGCAGCTGCTACATCGCCCTGAGCTTTTCCCAGTCGACGAGAGACCGGAGCTTGATGCTCTGGACTCCATTACTCGATTGGCATTGAGTCATGCAGAGCTTGACAGAGCAAGTGGCAAGGTATTTTTGTCAGCTCACTTGTTGCAGGTGGTGGAGCTATCGATGATGATTTCCTCGGCAACCTCCCTTTTCGAGTGCAAAGGTGCTGCTTCAGCACCACATTTATCGGATCCACTCCAACTACCGATATGTTTTGAGCTCAAGCCCGTTCGTGACTGTCTCAACGACGTATCGACACTCACGAAGTTTTTACTAAGACAAACAACGCGTTTACCTCAGCATATATTGGTTGCAATCTGGCTTGAAGTCTACGGATCTTCCACAGTCATTGAGACGTCTCATCCATATAAAGTCAACACCCCCTTAAGCGGTCTCGTGGTGTTTGAAAGCGCTCAAAATCTTCGTATAACGTTTGACTCGCGCTGCTCACTTGCTGTAGGCGAAAGTCAAGGAATGGCACGACTGGAGCTGGCCACTTTTCGACTTGATCCACATCAAAATGAGGTTAAAAAGGAAATTTTGAGCAATCGGACTTATGCAGGAGAAAGTGGATGGCCTAAAGGCTCTATTTCTTATGATGGCAACAACCTCGAGTACACTTTTCATGCCGATGAGAATGCAGGTGATCACTTTGGCTTTGCTGCTACAGTGACTGCGGTGGGCATAACCAAAGAGCAACAAATATCTCGCGCAACATTGCAAGACATGGAGCAGCTTCTTCAAAAGTTAGTATTGCTACAAAAAGCTATGGAAGGGAAGTGCTGGACGCAGGAAATGGACTCACAGCTGGTAGACTGGGTAAATAATCACGTGGAACCAGGAGCGTCACTACCGTCGACTACCCCAACAAGTACTAGGCATTCAGTCGATCTGCAGCCAGCAGATATCAAGCTAGATCCCTCAGTAGATGGGCTGCGGTGCTCGCTGTTATTAAGCCAGTCACTTGAGTCGCTGCAGCTACGATTTGCGCTGCTAAAGTATCTGAACCTGAGTCTACGTCACTGTGTGTCATTTCTCGATTTACGGGACACAAAATCACAGTGGACAGTAGCTCACCGGCTCCGACAGCTAAGCCATTGCATTTTCTTTGACATAAAGAGCACCCTCGTGGATAGTGCAATCGAAGTGACAAGTGTTTCTGGCGATACTAGTGGAGGCTCGCCCCAGCAGTTGGCGCGTATAACACTGGACCGGATGCGGGCACTTGAATCACGGGATGATCGCGAGGTCGAGCCGTCCGTGTCCGAATGCTTTTTTGCACAAGCATTTCGTCAGTTGCACACAGTTGATCCTGCACTATTAAGGCGTCAAATTGACAGCAAAGGTCGGCTATTCAGCGTCAATTTCCATGGTGAAGAAGGGGTGGACTGGGGTGGAGTCTACCGTGAAGGAGCTACCTCTATGGTTGACGACTTGTTCTCCCCATACTTCAGCTTGTTTGTTCTGTGTCCTAATGGTCAGCACGACACTGGCAACAATCGTGGCATGTACATACCCAACCCCAAATGCACGTCTCCAGTTGCGATGCAAATGTTCGCTTTTGTAGGTCAATTACTTGGAATTTCGCTGCGTACGCATGGTGATTTTCCTTTCATGTTGCCCTCTATGGTGTGGAAACAATTGCTTTGTCAGTCGCTTAATCGTGCCGATCTTGAAGGGACTGACGCCATGTTCATCCAGATGCTGGATGGGATTGTTAATTGCGAGAATGATGGCATTTTAACGGAAGAAGAGTTTGCCACGGCTTTCGCTGGCCTAGAGCTACGTTTCACTGCATCGTCGTGCACAGGAGAGGAAATCGAGCTTGTTCCGGGTGGCCGCCACCTCACAGTAGGCTTTTACAACCGACTAGAGTATTGTCGTCTAGCAGAGCGTACCCGTTTGCACGAGTGCAGTGCGCAGGTCGCAGCGATGGCTCGAGGTTTTGCTAAGCTCTTTCCTCGACGAATTTTGACGCTACTTACATGGCAGGAGCTCGAGATTCTCACGTGTGGTTCGCCTAAAATCGATTTGGCCCTTTGGCAGCGTCATACGCGTTACGATGGCTACACTGAAGAGGACCGGCCGGTGCAGCTTTTTTGGGAGGCACTTGACGAATTTTCCGACGAACAACGCGCAGACTTTGTCCGCTTTGCATGGGGTCGCAGTCGTCTACCGCGTGGCAAGTGGCCCCAACCATTTAAACTATCGAAAAAAGGCGGTCGGGATGCTACGCGTAGCCTTCCAGTTGCTCACACGTGCTTCTTTTCGGTCGAGCTTCCACCCTACACGTCGCGTGAAACAATGCGCTCCATGCTTCTTGCCACAATAACGTTTGGTCTTGGTGGTATTCTTATGGCTTAATGAGCCTCAATATTTGCGTCTAAGCAAGATATCATCCTTGACCACGATGCCATCTATCACCGCAAGCATTTTCTCTTGCCTCGTGTTTGTCATCCTGTACTCAGTAATTTCAACATTTGCAACGGAGGTGATCGTGATAAAAAACTGATCTCAATTTTTTTAAAAGAAGTCTTGATTTTACACGCGCTTAAAGTTTTCAAATCCGCTGCCTACAACACTGCAGTGCTCTACCTTCATAGCTTGCTGTACGGCCTCTTCGTTAAATTCAAGAGACGGCAGTACAATCTGCGCACTTTGATTAATGGCAGCTAATGGACCGAGAGACAACCCTGGCTTTTCTCCAGTTAGCAAGATCTTGTCCGTTGCAGTCAGATTAAGACTGCGCACATCATAAAAAGTCAGCAAAAAGACTCGAAAAGCATTAAAGTAAGTCAAGTCCAAACCTTGTAGCAAGTGTCTCAGCTCGCTTTATTAAATCGCCGTGGGTAAGTATTGCACTTTTCTTTGGATTCTGACCCTCCATCTCTGACAGTACCAATACATACTTGTTATAAAACCTTAACGTTTTGATCGGATCATTAATCATCTCTTACTTGAGTAAGTAAAGGCCAGGGGCGTTTTGTCACTGAGCGTCTTGGACACAGCCTTTATGACAAAAGGTTCAGGGCTGTTGACCATCATTCCACTTAGGTTAAGCATGCCTTCCACCAAATCCCATCCCGTAGTGATGACACTCTGCATGTGGCGAAAGTTTCGAGGGCGGAACACCTCCTTGCGCTCCCGAACTGTAGCACCAAATAGTAAATGTGTTAGCTCCCTCTGTAGACACTGCACTGCATTTATTCTCACAGGTAGCGAGCTCAGGAAAGAGGGATTGCACAATCGTGGTCTGGTTTCGACTGGCTTGCTTGGGTTCAAACACGAGGCCGCTCGCTCGACTGTCGTGCAGGATGAACGCGAGCTCCTCGGCTTCCGACACTTCCGGCTCAATCAACGCCAGGGTAAGGCCCACGCGCGCCGCAGCCAATTGCGTCACAATGTTCTCGACATTGTTTGGTAGCCACAACGCCACCACGTCCCCACTTTGGAATTGCAAGTCTAGAAATCCGTTGGCCAACTCACTCACAAATGCATCGAGCTCCTTGAAGCTCCAGCGCACATCTTGCTTGAGACTACGAAGTGCCTCTTTGTGTGGCAATCGATGAACCGCTTCTTCCAAAGTTGCACCCACGGTACTCGCGGCGCGGACGCACATGGCCGCGCGCATGAGGCCCTTGGACCGAACAAGTGCGTGCATCCTGGTCTCTGGAATGACACCCTCAAAAAATGAGCGGCCTGTGATGCCAGCCATGACTATGTATGGTACATAAATTTATCGATAAGGATGCTTGTGCCTGTGAAGGTAAATGCAGCCGCAAGAGAGTGGAGTCTACTGGAATTGCAGGGTGATCTGATACCAATTGACAGTACCGAAACACCTGATCTCAGTGGATTGGACGTGGGTACGCTACGTTATGGTCACAAGGGCGACATTACGTTGCGCATCGGCAACCACGTGCTAGCTGGAAAGGTGACGACGCTACCCAAGCCCTTAGCTATCATGCAGAGAGACTGCAGCTGTGAGGATAGAGATATGGAGATGACAGGAGACAGCGATAATGTTGCTGTACAAATGAAGTACGAGGTGGTGGGGATTGCCCGCACACGCGTTGTGTTTGCGTCCAGACCCAAGCCTGTGCTTGACTAGAGCGTCGTTGGAGTTCAGTGAACACCATCTTGGGTTGCAGTCGCAGATCTATGCAAGCTCGACGCTCAGGGAAACTTTTATCGACTTCAAGAAAAGACTCTTCTCGCGGCTCTTGAGATACTACTTGAGTCATTGGCTTGCTTAACAAAGCCAACAGGAAACGTAGCTGCTAGAAGTATCACCTGTCGTTTTATCTAAACTAACGGGATAGAGTATATGTTCAATCTGCCAATGCAATGATTCCGCTTGACTCGTAACAATGAATAAGTTGCAGCTTTTTGAGTTCCTCAATTGCTCGATTCCCGTCTTCAAAACTTGGACAGCTCTATATACGCAACATTTACAACATACAAGTTGATAATTTTTCCAGTAGGTGACATCCAAACACTCGACTAACGTTGAGAAATGATTTTAGGTCCACTGTCTTGCGTGGGGTAGGAAGCACATTCGGAGACGACGTTGCGCAATTTTCAATGCCTAATTGCTGATACAGTCGTGTCATCAACGTTCCGATACCAGGAGATGGGGCAAGTGTACGCAACAGCGAATCCAGTCGACTACTACTAGAATTGATTTGTAGACAAAACTCTTCTACCGAGTTTTTCAGCTGCATCAAAGCAAATCAATCAAGCTATGAATTATAACAGATTTCAGGTCTAAATTAAGGTAGAGCACTTACATGAGTCGTTTCTTCCACCACCTCTTGCTCTTCCTCTTCATACTGCGCTTTCAAGGATTTTTTCTGCACCAAGCACATCAGTCTGACTAGAAAACCTAGCCTGTGTAACCACGTACATCAATTTTTTCAGCAATTGCATCTCGAGCTTCTTTCAGCAGCACAATTTCCTGTTGCAATTCTACAATCTCATTCTGAGCACGTTCTCCTTCAAGACGACGTCGTTCTTCTACACTCTGGCCATCATCCGGAGTACTATCATTTTCTTGGTTCTCGTCCTCCTTCTCGAGTATGGCAAACACTTGCTGCAGTTGTCGAATCTTTGACGTGTATTTATTCAAACTCTCTTTCAGCTGTGTGCTTTCTACTTCGAGATGCTGGATCTTGCTCGCTTTCCACTTGAGAGCCTCCTCACGCCGTCTCTTTGCTCGATCAGCTTTCATGTCTTTCTCCCTAGTAATCTCCTCGCTCAACGACTCTACTTGGTCATCCAATTCCTGAAGCATACGTGCATATTCTTCTTGAATATCCGTATTTCGGTTCTTGACCAAATCCCGAAACTAATATTCCAAAAAGCAGGTCACTTTACATGCACTCTTGCGCCCGCAACGAATTGACGTACATTCTCCGAGCGCCGCCGCAACTCCTTCTCTAGTCGAGACTTGGTGACCTCTAGATGCTCTGTGATTTCTGTCCCCTGATCGTAAATTTCTTGGTATTTCTCCTCCAATGTCATCGCCTCGCGCACAGGGTGCGCCGGTACCACCGCCAATTTGGAGGTCAGACGCGGCATTCCGGATGGTGGCAAGTCTTGTTGCATGCGAGTTACGTACTTGCCTAACGTTGCGTCCGTCGTACGGAGCTACGGTTGAATCTCAGTTTGATATGCAATTCAAGTGCGCGTGTTCAGTCTTACCTTGTCACTGCATGCCGCCAACTGCAACACACACTTAAGCAGCTCGCCATGCACATCAGTCATTTTGACGTGACTAAAACTTTAGTCCAATCAAATGACAAATAATTTACCACCATGCCGCTTTTCAATGCAGCGCCCGACGCCTAGGTGGCTTCCGCCCGCGCCGTGGGCTCGCCCGGCATTTAGATCCCCATTACCGCCGCCTCCTCGTGGCTTTCCTCCTTCACACTTCATTTACCCGCAGTCATTGCGTCCAGCCAGTAGATTTCACCCTGGCTTCGTGCCCAGCCGAACAATTGACACGGAGCAGCTGTGGCTAGACTCATTCCGACAGACGCACTGCAGCCCAGCAAAGAGCTTTGAAGACACAGTGGCATGCAATGAGCCTCCGCTAAGACTACTACGACGTCGTGTTGCAAACGCTTATGATTTGGCAACACAGCTCAAAGTGGCAGCCACCGAATTAGCTGCAATCGAAAAGCGACTGGAGGGCTCGCAAGCTACATTGAATGTGGAAATCTCGCGACTTGGTGTCAAGCGTGAACAATTGAGTGCTACTTGTGAAGCATTAAAGAAGCAATTGGAGGCAATGAATGTGGTGTCGGGCCTCCTATCAACAGAGCAACTTGCAGAGTTACGAGCATTTGCTGCAAGAATTAACAAGAAAAAGGTGCGATTTGTTTGTAAATATCGTACCCATGCGCTTAATTTATCAATAAATAAATAACGCATGCTTCTTAATAGGCTTATCGCAAGCGATCAAAGAAGCGACGTCGAGCTGACGCAAGTCTTCGTCGAGCAATTGACATGAAGATTCTCGACAATGCAGAAACAAGTGAAAAGTGTACGACAGAGTCGCTTTTAAAAAAACACAAAAGCCAGCCGGGAGAAAATAGCTTCGATTTGAAATCAGGTCCAGCGGAGCCGATGGCTACAAATGTTTCGACCCAGAAAAGCAGCGTTTCCGAGCAAACGCTCGATCCAGAAGCGTTGACAATGGATGCTTTAATCAATGTTCGACGGGCGTGGGATTCGTACATTGTTCACCCAATTACACGTGGAGCTTCTTCGATTCCTCCGGTATGTCAATGCAAATGAAAGTGTACGGGGCTTACAGCATACATAGCCTTTACTGACGTGACTGCTTTTTCAAACAGTGTTTTGTGCCGTCACCGCCCACGCCGTCAGCTCAATGGGCTGTGTACGTCTGTCCTGCCAATTCTAGTACTTCAAGCTGAACGAGAAGGAAAGGATGCAGCTCGTCTCTCACCATGCAGAGTACGTCCCTTTCCGAACATTGTTGTCTATTTTCTACGCTCGCCTTTCTATTCTACGCACTGAGGTCAGTTACTTCATCACGCAGCGATAGTTCTGTCTTAAGCTTTTGTAGCTGCTCGTCGTTGAGTGAGTCGCCCGCTTCCTTTTTTGCTTTAATAGTGTCAATTTGCTTGAGTTTCTTCAGCAAGGTCTTGACCTTCTTGGCTTTCTCCTCAGGCGTCATTTCAACGGGTTTTGATGACGTCGATCCTTCCTTCACGATTGCCACCTTAGCAAGAGCCTCTTCGACGGCAGCTTTGGCTTCGGCAGCTTCAATCGCCTTCTTCTTTCGTTCGCTCTTGCTCATTTTCTTCGGTGCAGCCGGGGCCATCCCAGGTATCGGACGAGAAATAGCACCTGGAATGGACGAAGCAATGGGGCGAGGAGCTGCGTATTTGTTGCGGTCAAGCTTTCGCGAGCCTCCTTCTTCCTTGCGCATCATCGCGGCAAGCGCACCCGTCGAATTGGGTGGACGATAAGCTTGTGGTTTAGGCGCAGCCTTCGTAGTCGACGATGCTGGATCGTTTTTCCTGTGGGGAGATTGAGGGCGATTCGGATACGTATCTTGCGCTGCTGGACGGAACTTGAGATCGTAGAGCTCACCACGCTCCTCCTGGTGGATCGGACCCGTGCCGTCGTATCGGAAAATTTTAAAACCATTGTCTACGCGCAGACGTGGGAACGTCGTGGCTGTTGCAAAGTAGCGGCTGTCAGGGGACCACGCAAAAGTCGTGGCAGCGTTCGACGTCGCCGAGCCAATTTTTTTGAGCTTGTTGCGCTCCCAAAAGTCCATGTCTCCTCGAAGGTTCCCGAACCCAGCAATACACAAGAATCGCCCGTGGGGGCTCCAGCTGACGTGGTTGCGAGGCGCTGCTCCAAATTCAAAAATAGGCGCAGCTTTGTTGTCGTACAATGTCGCGTGGGCTGGCATTGCTCCAGCAATCACGACAAAGCCACGCCCCGTGGGATCCCACGCCACGTCGTGGACTGTTCCTTCCTTTGTAAGCGGCACAATGCAGTCGCATTCGCCATCGCTCTGGAGAAAGAAAAGACTTGTTTCCCCATAGTACGACTTGCCAGACGTATCGATGTCTGTGCGGGTTTCGACAATCAGTGCGCTGCCAGTAGGTGCCCATTTCAGCGACACATCCTGAGCTTTGTAGAAGCTCTTGGTTGCCGTAGGAATGTCGAGGCTGGTAGGAAATTGGTAGATTTTAATCCCCGCAGGCTTCCCCTTCTTTTCTGGAATAAAGAGGGCAAGTTTATACGGAGCGCTGCCAGGAGCAACACTAAAATTTGCCACGTGCTGATCAAATTGACGCAAAGAATAGAATGAGTGTGTGAAGTAACAAGACGCAACATACTGGATCACATACCGGTACATTAATCTGACCAATTGAGCCCAAAGTTATGTCGCGACCATTGTATAGCACCACGCCATTCGCACTTTGGCGCGCGGCAATCGTCTCGTCCGACGACCACTGGAGTGAGGGCCATTTCTGGTGTTTTCAATGATACCATAAAAGTGTAAGTATGGGATGTGAGCTTCACTATTATATTCGTACATCACGAGTGTAGGACTTTTGGTTAAAGCGAGCAAGTTCCCTGCCCGTGGCGGCATCCCACACGATGAGGTTGCCAAGATCCGAATCCTTTTGAGGCCGCTGCCATGTAAGCAATTGCGAGCCAAGCGGTGACCATGCTACAGCGTGGATACCAGCATTGGCCACGTCTGTCACGACTGTGCCCGCGTCTGCATCGAGCACCGTGAAGCCTGAAGCAGTGCGCACGAGCACGACAAGCTTTCCATCTTCTGTAAACTCCATGAGGTCAGCACTACCAACCGCATTAAAACTGTCATCGTTTTCGATTTTAACCTCGGCTTTGCTAGAGGTCGGAGGACCCCACAAAGCCTCGATCCCGTCCTTGCCGCGCAAGAAGAATTTAGTGCGTGGCACGTCGCTCGCAGTGTCTTGCAATGGTGAAACAAACAATGGTATGAGATAAAGGGGAGAACGATGAGCTTGAAGCGCAATGGTCATTGCATGTCAGCGTACGGGTGTGAACTGGACGTGTGGCCATCTTCGGGACGACGATTGCGTGGTGTAGCGGTCTTGTGGTAGGTTGGCAAAATAAGCATGTGACCAATGAGCTTTTGATTAGATTTTGAGATGATATTCTGGTTAAGGTTCATTTCTTCGAAATAGTACTCTTGAGTATTTGGGATCATGGCTTTTAATACCTGAGTATACTATTAGTGCGTCACCTGGCATGCGAAAACCTATTCTATTCATTTTAATAGAATGTGGCTACTGACTTTACACAATATGAAAGCTTTCCATTATACTTTAGCGAATAGTATCTGTACCTATTTGAATGGATAGCGCGCTTTTATAAATCAATAGGTTCAATAGTACACAATTAAATAAGTAATGCAACAAGAAATGCAGCAGAAGCTGCATCGCGATCACTCGAGTTTATTTAGAAGCATTGACTTGGTATGCTGAAGACAAAGAATGTTTCTGACGGGGCTCGATCCGAACTCTCAAAGACATTCAGTACGCTACTTTCTTGTCAATATGCACACCGACCGATCTGTGGCTCGAGTGGTTAGTCGCTCGACCCAGGACCAGAGATACCTGGTTCGTATGCCTTGGACGTTCGCTAGGTACGCACATTAACATTTCTTAGAAGACGTAATACCTGGATAAGCTAGTAAATTTGCACAAAAAGAAATTAAAAAAGGTGGTTCCACTCTTAACGAGCACTTTAAGAAATGACGCACCCAAGTATTAAATGGGTTTTAAAATATAGCCAAACTTTAGTCTTGAAAAATGGGCTTACTTTTCAAGAAAGCTACAGACTTCCTACCGGTAACATACCATTTACGTACTGAGGTATTTCAAAAGATTACTACGACTCTGCTTTAGTTGCTAAAGAAATAGGAGGTAGATGCAAACACACGAACGTAGTACACACACTTAAAAAAGAGCATTAAAACTGCAGTTGATTGCACACATACAACGTTACGACCAGAAATATTAAAAAGGTCGCTCACCAGAGGATTGTATATATTTCTCGACGCCTCGTCTGTACAAGGTGATGTTTGACCCTGCCACCTGGTAGCACTTCGTAGTATACCCCGCGCCTAGGCGAACAGATTGTTTATTCTCGCAAAAGATTTGGGATGAAACGAATTACCTTCTCAAATTTGTCGGGCCCGCGAATCGCGCTTCTTGAAAGACGTGCTGGCTTCTAAATTTCTGAGAAGATGGAGCTCTCTACCGTCAAGCAGCCAAAACGCGTCATCGCTCGATTTCTACGAGTTTAAACTCTTGGTTTGAAGCAAAGCAGGACGTCCTGGACTCGAAAAAGATTACATCAGCAAAGCTTTTCTGAGCCCTCATAAACTTTTAGACCGCAGTACTGTTGTGTGTTGTCTTTGTAGCTTTTATCATGTGCGTGAATTGGTGGCAGATGGGTAAGCTAGCTCCGGTAGATGTCTCGTGTGGGTCCATAGTCAGTAAAACTTTAGTTGTATTCCTTAAAGTTAAGGGAAACCAGATCTTTCTCGTTTGCATCGAGGTTATAGAGGTGGCTACCATGGTGACCATGGTCAGGTAAACTCGGCGTTCACACCGTCGTACTTGGGAGAACGTTAGTCGCTCCGTAAAATCACTCAATCTGAGTATTTTGTGTCCTGATATCGTAAAAGGAACCGTCAAAAGCAACATTTCTTTTGGCAGACTTTAAGTATTGCCAGCACACACGCTTTCTTGCCTGCAAGCAAGGTTTGCGTAAACATATCAAATATCCGAAAATAAGCGAGTTGACGGCCTTAAATGGAACCACACAATGACTAATGCTTTATTCTTTTGATATTGAGCGTTATCAGATATAGCAATATCTTTTTTGAGCGCGCCAAACAAAGACACATGGTCTGTATGGACTCCAACAACACTAGCCTTCTTCTCGGCTCAAAGGGGGCTGCTAGACAAAGTTGCATCTTTAGTGTCAGAAAAATGCTGGTCTTTGGTAGGGGTGAGCATCGTACTGGAGAAGAATAAATTCCGTATGATGAGTATGTAGTTAAAACACCATAAAAGCTTTGCCCTTAAAAGCTTGATAGCTCTCCGAAGAGAAAACCTAGCAGCGATAGGCACACAAAAGTGTACGAGGCTATAAAAAATCATTTTTGATAGACTCTGGAGGGCCGACAAATTATTGCGCCAGCAAACGATTGCGTTCAGCCATAATATTGTGACAAATTTCGTCAGAGAAAGCAGCAAAAACAAGTCAGTTTTGAAATGACTAGCAAATGGGACGGTTTTAGACATTTTTGAAGTCGAAATAAATTTGTCTGAGGCAGCTAAGAATTCAGACTTCGTTTCTCATCTCAAGCAAGAACAAGTATGATTTGATTTTAGACATACCACGGCAAGAAAGGCACGAACTCTGAACAAATTGATAAGGCAAGGACATATGTGTCGGCCATCTGCAACAAGGCTTGAAAAGTATGTTTTCACCACCACTGCTGTGCGTACGGTTTTTTTAAATTAAAGCGTGGGCAATTATAAACCTGATGTCGATATGAGATAATCGAAGGTACTAATATCCTACGAAGGGAGACAAAGTATCGTCCTTGGAAGTTTTCTTGGCGAGTATGTAAGTTCGGCTGGCAGCATCAGTTGTCAAAGACGCTGGAAAAGAAACCTTCGTGTGGCTAACACTTAGGTAGCAAAGCTCCATCAATTGTGGATAATAAATTTCTGCAAGCGGGAAAATAATAAGTAGCACAATCTCATAGGCGGATAGCATAGTACCATCGATTTTGGGTAGCAGGACGAGTAGCATAGATCTACAATATGAGTAACCTGTCACCGCAAAAAGAGAAAGGGGTGATACAATATCAGTCTCTAAATTGAAGAACGACCCTGTGGCTAATAGAGAATCCTTATTCCTACAAATTATTGATCACGGTAGGAAAACTTCGATCCAAGGCACTAGGAGCTACTGAGTTGTTGGTTTAGCTCAGAGGTGGCGCTTCGAAAAATGAGAATTTTGATGGTTACATTCTCCGCGTCTGACAAAGATTTCTTCGAACAGCCATACAGGCAGTGTGCGCTATGCCAGGGGTCAGGAATACTGATTGGCCACTGTCACGCCATTAATGTGAGCTTATTGTATTTCTTTGCAAAAAAGTGACAGGGTGCAGGATTGAAAGTTCCACATCACTGTCTTTATCCGAGCAGAAAGTGGCAACAAGATCATGCTTACAATAGCTTGATAGTGCAATGGTACACCCATTTTGTTAAAACCGTGTTGTTTTATAACATTTTAAGGTGTGTGTTGCATAGTGCACTATATATTATAGAATGCTACTATTAAACTGATCGAGGTAGTCACATACACGATTGGTAAGCCTAGAGGCATGCTACGGGTATAATAAGTGACACCACGAGTACTTTTTAGCGATCCGAAGACGTTAAATTGCCTTGCTATTTAATTGCTTCGACAATAACGGGCTCTTGCTCAAGCATACGCTGACGATAGTTGATCTATGGAGTATGTGACGGTTCACAAGACTCATTTAAGGCACTTTAGAAAGTTTGAGGTCAAATAGACCAATAAACGCTATGTCAGTATCGATAACTGTGTTTTTCGATATACGGATATGAAAATCGGCTTGTCTGCTTTGTAAGCAGCCATAGAATTTGAGCTGGCCCCCAAAAAATGAAAAATGTTTTGGCTTGGCTAACGCTGCGTTTTCAAGAGGAATTGAGAATTGGTCAGGCCCAGCCAATGATTTGCATATGATTTTACATGCTATGGAAAACTTTTGTCCACTCTACTCAATGTATTATTAAGTGGTGCTACGAGAGCCATCACCAGGATGCTTCTTAACAGCATCAAGGAAGACAACAGGAGATCTGCGTTAGATGTGCATCATGAGTCACTGTACATACGGCTCATATGCGACGGCGCGACGGCTGCTGGAGTAACGTGGCTGTGCCATTAATTGTACGTTGGTGAAACTCGATGAGGAACGTCATGAGTACTCATCTCATTCCTAACCAAGCTGACCAATTAATCTAGTAAAGTCTGAGTATTATTCTGAATTTTAAGCTCTTTGTAAACAATTAGGACTAAGCATCTTCAAGGTAAGCCCCAGTGGCCCCAAAGAATGGCAAGATGGCTGTCGTTTTTCATACAATACAAATTTTGCTTTTAGTGCAAGCCTAATACACTCAATGTGCTTGCCAGGGTGCTTTCGCGCAAATCAGATTGTGAGTTAGCCCATATCAACAGTGTCAAAATCTATGTTGAGAAACATATCCATTAGCCATGTAGATCGGTTACAATTTAGAGACTTAAGTGCAATTCAATTTTGTAGGCGAAGATGGTAAAGTCTAGCGATGTTGCCCTTACAGTGATTGCAGTTGCATCGCTATGTGTGGGCAACCATCTACTCCAAATTTGGTGGTTTCAGCCCAAATCTTTTATTTAAAGGACAAAGACCCAAACTCCAATAAAGTTCTGAAGGCACATTATGCTCTAATTAGTGGTCATTCAAATCGGAGTAATACTCGTCGGCTTCCTCTCAGCGCTTGACAATACCGGTGGGCATGTGAAATTGTATAAATTTCGACATGTCAGTGGCTTATTAAGAACATGCCTTAGCGTTATGATGCATTTGGCACCTTCTATAGCTAGTATATAAGCGGAAATGAACAGCAAGGCTGAGTACGGATACAATATCTAAGACTGCAACCTTTCGAATACGACAATGTTAAAAACGGACCCGCGGTTTTTGTGCATCCAGTGTCTCATCTGTAGAGAACTACTTAATGATAACAATATTCTCAAAGGGATGGTGAGACGAAAGGGCCAACCGTGCGCTTATATATACACTAAGTATTAAATGAACCGAGGCGCCATATTTGTGGACCAACAAGTAACAAGCTATCTATAATTAAGTTTGCATGTTTACACCAAGCAATGCTCTACGGTCTTTACACCTTTTAATGTAAACAGGCTAAGAAATACTTATGTTCCGCAAGTTCTATAAGTCACGGATACCAAAAAGACATGGGAGGGAGATGCTCAGAATATCTTATCTCCCAAAACTCAAATTTACACCAACTAAAGACAAACTTTCGATGACAGATAAATTTGGCCAAGCAGAATCATCGAGGCAAGGGATACGATTACATCCATTCACCTTTAATAAAGAGATTTAATACAAATATCGATATAACATCTAGATGCTTTAAATGCTTTGACTGAGGAAGATAGCGTGTTTCTCGACACTAAGGTTTTATCACTACTTAGGATGAATTCTGTAAGTACGAGCAGAATAAAAAGTGATTTATCCGATTTTTCATGATCCTTGAAGGCATGAGTCGACGTATACGTCGACCACCCTAAGACAATGTCGACGCACTCAACATAATATGGAGCTACGTCTTAAAAGATATTACCGTCCTCAGGACTATTAGTCCCGAGATGCCCCTGGACCTTTATAAAGCGCTGCTGTTAAGGCGAGTACGGGTACTCCTACGACGGCTAAAGCACTGTCATATTGGTCATAAAGTTGAGAGTCCGAGTGCCGATAAAGCTGTGCGGATCTAGTGACTCAGCAAGCCTGGAGATCACATCAAAAATAAGCGACTTCACGATGCACTTTGAAAAACTCGGGACGAATTGATCCAATTGCGATGCTCATGGGTCACAATTAATATTTTTATGAGCTCAGTGGTTATCCTTCATTATACGTTTTGCGAGAGCTGTTAGACCGGCTCTAATCTGGACGACCAGGAGCCATAGCGATCTGGAATCAGAAGCAACGAGCGCTTCGTAAGTAAGACGTAGTCTTTTGGAAGCACGTTGGGGGTAAAAAATATTAGGTGCTACTCCGAACCCGCGCTCAGAGCTTGATTTTCCCCAGTGCCTGGCTTGGCATTATGCCGGAGCCAAAACATCACAAAATGGTTTGTTTCTGGCCAACCGAGAAAGCAATTTGTGCTCTAAGATCATATGTAAATCACTATGTTCAACGCAATTAGCATTTTGGCTGTAGCCCCCTGTAGACACGTGCTTTCAGTATACGTTCTCTAATTGAGCCGTGTTGACCACATTAAATGTGAGCTACATTGTCGTTCAACACCAAAATGTTTATTGAAGTGAAACAAATGCGGTGCTAAGATTATGCGCTTAAACACCGTAATGCTGTGCTGAAAGAATGGCTCTTCTAAGACAAACTCCTTTAGTACATGCCAGCCTCCAGAAAGCCTTTGCGTTCTTCCCGCTGCGATTATGTGGGGAGCTCATTTAAAGCAACTTTGAAATGCACTTTAGCAAACAAAGCACTATGGCTCACCTTCCGCAGCGCCGACAAAGCATATGTAGCAACCGCAGCGCACACATATACACTATTGGAAGTCGAAGCAACCTTCTTGAGAGTCAATTCAATCGTCGCTAACTGACTCGACCGACTGGCAACTCGCTTTGCTTCCTGTTTATTCATCGTTATGACCAAACAATTTTTCGGATCAAAAAGCATTTCTTTATCTCTTCCTTACTGGGTGAAACCCAAGACTCAGTGGGGGGGAGTAATGGTCCGTTACATAAAGCCGACTGCTGTAATGAATCCTGGCCTCTTAATAAGAAGATTTTCGTCCATTGGCACCCTATGGACTTATACACCGGTTCGCATACTGTGGTGGCTCAAAAGAACCAAATCGGGTGTAATCCCTACCAAAATTGCAGAATTAAACTAGTTTCGTATGAGTAAGATCTTTCTGCGCGTATCCTTTGTGCAAGGAGTTGTGTAACCCCGCCATTTTTGCTCGACATGCATGCTCGAGCGAATCAAATGACAACCGTAAGTCGCAAGGGTATCTGACCACAACAAAATCGTGCATACCCGTTGCTTCTAGCAACTATTAAAGCTCTTCTCATGTACCTGTACCACCAGCAACTCTTCAAATCAAATTTTAGCCTTGTAAATCATGAAATAATGAGTTGATTTTCCTCTTTTCTTAGCTGATATCTCGTCAGATCCGCTACCATTTTGTAAAGGTAAAATCAACTCTCCCAGTCGACACTGATTAGCAAATACGTCACAATGCTCTCAAAGACCATCATTCGCCACCGCGCTTCCGCGCTCCGCTCGCCCATCGCGTCGGCAAACTACCACGTAGGAGTGCGTGAGACGAAGCTAAGCGCCGAGGCTCTGAGCCAGCAAAACGAGCAGTTGCGCACCCAAGGCGCCGTCGCTTTAAGCCTCGACACGCCTGTGTTTCAGGTCTTTGGTAGCAATACCGACATTGGCAAGACCATCATCTCTGCTGGTATCTGTCGCAGTGCCGCCATTGCAGCACGATTTAAAGGACGCGTCGAGTACATTAAACCCCTCCAGACGGGCATTGATGACGCCAACTCCGACGCCTTTGCTGGCGACGCGTCCTTTGTCAAGAAGCATGCGTCGATTGGCAACCAGACTCAGGGTCTGGTTGACATTCACTGTTCCACTTTGTATGCATGGAAACATCCCGTATCGCCTCATCTTGCGGCCCAGCGAGAAGGACATACGATCACGGACGAGAAGCTACTTCAGCTGCTGTCCGATAAACTCAAGGCCATCCACCAAAGCAATGGCACGAACGGTGCAGACAGTCTTGTGCTCGTTGAGACAGCGGGAGGAGTATGTAGTCCCTCGGCGTCAATGAAGTTTCAAGTCGATGTGTACCGTGGTCTACGACTGCCTGTTGTATTGGTTGGTGACGGCAAGCTTGGTGGGATCTCGACGACCATGTCAGCGCTTGAAACCTTGCTGATTCGTGGCTATGATGTCGCTGCAATCTGCTTGATTGAGCAAGACAATCTAGACAACAAAGCAGCACTCGAGCCGCGCGCGAGCGAGCTTGGCATTCCGATCTTTACATTCAATGCAGTGCCGCCCATGCCAGAGCCATTGGACCAGTGGTTTCTCGACCACGACACGGTGTTTGCTTCTGTTACCTCAACGCTCAAGTCCTTTCACAAACTGCGACTCGAGCGCTTTAACCACATGAAAGAGCGTGCGGAGCAAGTGTTTTGGTGGCCATTTACACAGCACAAGAAGACTGGCGGGCTATCCATGATTGATTCAGCGTACGGCGATGAATTTAGTGTGTACCGTTCCGACCGCAACACTGTCGAACCATTGTTTGATGCGTGTGCGAGCTGGTGGACACAAGGTGTTGGACACGGAAATGCCAAGATGGCAACGGCTGTGGCGTACGCTGCCGGTCGCTATGGCCACGTCATGTTCCCCGAGAACGCCCACGAGCCAGCTTTACAACTCAGTGAAAAGCTCCTCGCCTCAGTGGGGAAAGGATGGGCTTCGCGCGTATACTTTTCAGACGATGGCTCGACAGCAGTTGAAGTGGCACTAAAGATGGCGTTCCGAAAGTACGTGCTTGACCACAAATTAGAGTACCGTGCCTTTGGGTCCGATGCGGCCGCGACCGGCACAAAGATGGTCACGCTTGCTCAAGCTAATTGCTACCACGGCGATACACTGGGTGTCATGAACGTCGCCGAGAAGAGTGTATTTAACGAGAAGCAACACCCGTGGTATCGTCCGGAAGGCGTATTTTTAAAGGTTCCGACGATAGCTCTCCGTAAGGGTGAGTACGTGATCTCCATTGACAGCGAAATCGCTGGTAAGGCAACGATGGAGCACCTTTCATCGCTAAATGCTGCGTTTGATGCTTCACGTGATCAAAGTTTACTGGCTGACGTTTATCGCAAGTATGTGGCTCGAAACATTGACGAGACAGAGGAAAATGTTTGCGTGGGTGCTGCTTTGATTGAACCTGTTCTCATGGGATCTGGCGGCATGTTTCTCGTCGATCCACTGTACCAGCGTATGCTCGTAACCGAGTGCCGAGCTCGAAAGATTCCTGTAATCTATGACGAAGTATTTTCGGGGTGGTGGCGTCTCGGTGTTGAGTCTGCACGTGATTTGCTTAGAATTAACCCGGACATTGCTTGCTATGCCAAGTTGTTGACTGGTGGTGTGGTCCCCATGGCTGCTACACTTGCGTCAGAAGAAGTGTTTGATACGTTCTATGCCGATTTAAAAGGCGACGCTTTGCTGCACGGGCACTCGTTTACAGCCTATCCTATCGGTTGTGCAGCTGCAGTGACGGCATTGGACATGTATCAAATTTTAGACCATGCCCGTGATTGTTCCAATGACGCAACGTGCGTCTACTGGGACGTTGACGCGCTTACCGAGCTGTCAACGCGTCCATATATTGAACGCACGTTTGCGATTGGTACCGTGGCATGTGTAGAATTGGCATCGGAGAGCGCCGGATACGCATCGACTGAAGCTAGCGACTTTATCCGGATCTTGCGGGCAAATGGCGTATATGCTCGCTCACTTGGCAACGTACTATACATGATGTGCTCTCCCCTCACAACGCGAAAAGATTGCGGCAAGTACCTCTCAACGCTGATAAGCCAGCTTAAAATCTTGCAGGCTAAAAAGTAGGGCGAAAGGCACCAAAAAGACGGGAGTTTGTTTACCAGAGTTTAGTTAAGAAATGACGCAACCCGGAGCTGCAGTGGCTGGCACTTTACCAGTGTCCAGCCGCTTCTTGTCGATAATAATCTTAAGCTCTACCATGGCGTCGTCAAATTTCTTGATAAAAGTTTGACGATCCGGTAGCGACCTCATCTCCCGGTCGTGGATCAACCGATTGCGAAGCGTCGCGACGTATCGAATGGACCGGATGGTAGGCACGGGGATCGCTGTTTCAATGGACGAGACCTTTTCGTGTAGTCCTTGGCCGTGCGCATCGAATTCGAGTTCCAATAGGCACTCAAGCTCTTTGGACGCCTCGATAACGAGCTGGTAATCGTTGTCGGAGTGCACAAACTTCTTGCTTGAAGCCACAGTGTTTCCCATTATGAGATATAGAGTGGTATACATGACATCGATGCAAAACAATGGAGTAGCAATATATTTTCAACCAAAAAGATCTCTGCTATTTTGTTCTATTTGGTTGCGATTTGGCTCACTGTTTACGTTTTTTGCCGCAAAAGGCTCAACACGCTTTGTGTATATATATGAACGCGTCTAAGCGCTTCTCGAGAAAGGGAACATAGCATTGGACTATGTATCAGATTGCATGGAAAGAAACAATGCTTGGATGATGTCATGAATTAACATGCATTGCATTCGGTCTTCACCACTGACGCGGATGAAAAAATGCTTGCCACAGACACTATCATGTTGTACTTCTGTCATTTGCTGCTCGGATATTTTCAAACAATTTTAAAGAGATGAGATGTTCTTTCTAATTTCGAGCGCGTGCGACCTCATTTGACTCAATATCAAAACGCTGCGAGGCAACGATAGCATTCTTTACAAATGATCTTTAGGTCCTGAACGTGGAGCAGTGCAGTCGTGAGTGGTGGTCACGTGGATTGCTTTTTTTGTATATCAGAGATGTGTCAGTGAAGAGCCATTCTGTGCCTTAATACAAAATTGCATTACATTGAAGAACATCTAGGTAATGGTCGAGCAGCAGTTACCGCGCTTTAATGCATAGCGAAGTACATCCGTAGTTGAAATGAGAGAGCAAGAGGAGCCCAAAAGCTAAGAATAATTTCCTCAACATTTGCTTGCAAACTTCAATTGTGCAGCGTCAAGTGGGTGAAGTTTATAAGCTCTGTCCTTCCAGCTTAATTGTAAAAACCTGTAGTTGCGATGAATGGAGCAAAATTGTTTGACGAGATGTGTAACACGGAAGCTTTTTGGAAGGTCGGTCGTCGATGTCGACTTTGTTGCTCCAGCTCTTCTCGAGGCCCTTCGGTTAACAATCTGCGGTTTGTACGAAAGCTTATGCAGATTCTGAAATAGCATAAAGTTTGGCGTAGTTGCCGTTGCGGTTTACCTGCAAGTGACAAAAGCTGCGTCATATGACCTGTCTTCCAAAAGGTGCTTTTTGCAAAGATGGAGATTATCGGTTTGGACTCTTAGTAGAGGTTGATAGATCCAAAGTTCTGCTCCATATTTTATAAAGAATCCCAAGTGGCTTCCTTTTTGGTTTTGCAATACGGTTGCCTCAACGAGTTCTCCCTCGAGGCCATCGGCCAACACGCTTGGGGTCCTTGCAATACAGATTCAGCAGTAAAGTGTTGAGCAGTTGACACAGCTTCAATCCTCTCGATAGTCTCAACTCGTTAATATCTCGCGAAACTTTCTTCATGGTCACTTTATCTCGCCGTGAGTTTCTCCGTCTGAGCAGAACCTTTGTGGTGGACATACAATTTTTTGCTGTCCGATAGCGCCATGCCGCCAGCTCCACAGTATTAAATACGTTGATTTTTGTGCCTCATGCATTCTTGTGCTCGGCTTCTACGGTCCTGTGCAACCTTAAAGAATTATCTGACAAAGTTAGAAGTCGTGTGCTGACTTTCTCTACGTTTTTTGACTTGAAGCAGCGCATGTTATTACCAACATGTAAGCAATGCTGTCTTACAAGTGCCCCTTCGTCGAATTCGCGCCACTCCGTGCTGTCGAGCCCTCGGCTATATCACCTCGGCCAAGCATATCTACAGCTACTACTGTAACTCAAAGGTGCCACTTAGTTGTTTGCGCGCCAATTTACGCGCAGTGGTAGGACCTCGGCCATACTACCCTGACTTTAAGCAAAACATGTAATCTTCAGTGCGCAGTAAGTATTTCGTCTTTCAGCTGCTGCAGCTTCGGGCACGTGCGCAACACATGAATCGCACATTGCATGATGACTACTTCAACGTGCAAGCACCACATGGTCGCTAGTGCGCCACTGGTAGGACTGCCTTGACTTAAAGCCAAGCAAATTACTGTTAACGTGCAGTAATTGCTGCCTTACAAATAATGCATAGTGGTACAAGAGCCGCTTCACGTGCTGTGAAAAAATTTGCCTTGTCGAGCCCAACCACGTCACTTTTGATGTGCAGCAAGGTAAGCCCATGCACGTCCCTTTTGATGTACAGCAAGGTCTGGAGCTTACAAGCACCTCTTAGTGGTTTACGCGTCACTCCGTCTCGGCTTTGCTACCTTAGAGCATAATATTTTTAACATGGATTAAGTGCTCTGTCTTGCAAGCACGGTCAGTCTGCTACGCGTCGGTCAACACGCTGCGAATGAGAATTGACCATATTGCCTTATCTCGAGTCACTTGTGACGCGCAGCAAGATTGGTGTCTTACTAGCACCGCTTAGTAATTTACGAGCCACCCCACGCACAGTCATATGATCCTGAAGCCAAACGTGTTAAATCTAACGTGCAGTACGTACTTTGTCTTACGAGCACCGCTTAGCCAATTGTGTATCTTTCCGCGCACAGTTGTTGGACCTCGGCTTCACTACTTTAACTTAGAGCCAAGCATGTTATCTCTAACGTGGAGCAAGTGCTTTCACTAACAAGCATTTCTTCGTTGTTTCCGCTCCACTCTTAGGACCTCGGCTATACCACGTTGAATTAAAGCTAAGCATGCATTTTCTAGCGTGTGGTAATAAACACCGCTAGGTAAATTAAGCTTTGATCCATGCGCTGTGCCTGCATTGCCTCCAACTACATCATATATAATGCGCAGCGAATTCGTGTCCTACAAACACTGCTCAGGGGTTTACGCGCCACTCCACGCATATTGATGGAACCTTGTCAATACTATTTTGGCTTAAAAAAAACGATTTCTTTATGAGCATCCTTATTAATGTTCTGCCAGCATTGCCCTGTGATTTACGCGCTATTGTCGCGCATTGGCAGAACCTCGGCCATTCGCATTTACAACGCTTACCTGATCATTTGCGATCATAGTCGCTTTAAGCGACCATCCCAGCCTTTTAAATCCGGAGAAGAAGTTCTGAATTCCCTAAAGGATAAAGCCTTAAATCTATCGCGCTTCCATGGGAACATGCTGATTGAGTCCTAGAGCATAAATCATAGAGCTCGAACGCCGTGGTGCGTTCCAGCTTCTTGGCAGCAGACACGGCTAAAATGCAGCCTCTTATAAAGGTTTAAAACTGAGTGCCCCTTTAAAGCAGCGCTAGTTGAGCATTTAATTGATTCGAGGTTGTACGATTCATTTCGAAACTTTTGCAAAGTTTAAATTCCGCGCAAGCAAAGGATTGACCAGCACGTTACAGTTTTTAGTTTTAAAGGTCGGCTCTTCAGAATCATCGAGAAGGCAAAAAGTCGATTCGACAAATGTCGATAAGTGCTTAAGTTTTCAAAATTGCACTCTTCTTGCCTCCTCTACCACCGCTGTGCCACAAGATATTGTTGCTTGCAAGAAAAGTAAGAGATATTCCTTGCAACACTCGTAGCCTCGTGCTCAAAGCGACAATGGATTAAACTTCAGTCGACTATGATGACGTAAGCACTTGATCCCGCAGTAAGTAAATGTAAGTTTTGTATAGTATTCCCCCTCAATCGGTTCAAAAGACTTGGTACATACTGAGCATTGCAAATACTCTTTTGGAAGTGGTGCAGCTACAGGCGGGACGTACCAAGCCAAGAGGTCGACGACATTCTGGCACACTATTTGCTTCCATTGATCGATCGAAATTCCTTGGTGCAAGAGCCGTGCCTTGAAATGCTCAAACAAGTACGTGTAGCCACCGCCTCCGTAGCGACGGTATTGTGTTCGCTGGTGTACGTTGGTAGACAAGAGAATCTGGAGAAAATAGTGTGGCTTGGCTTTGACAAAAGTTGCGATCCACTTCGCAAGGCTAGTGTCGGTGGGAGGTTGCTGGGCTTTGAAATTGGATTCCTCGCCAAAATCAAGTGTACTTGAGAGGCAATAATTGATTGCCCAAACTTCGCAAACAGCAAACAAGCCAATCGCATCAAAAAGGATTGAAATCCCACACTCCAACAGCTCTACCAGAAACGCATAGTCAGTGCCTTGCAAATCTCCTTGACACCAACGATCTGCGTGGCACAATACAACTTTCTTCCTCTCGGCTCCAGCTTCAATCATCAATTGAAGCCAATTGTGAATCATGTGTTTAAAGTCACTAGTGGCCAACTGATCCGTCGAAGAAAAGGACAAATACAGTGGTGCATGCGTTTTCGCTTGCGCCTGTTGCAACCAACACAAGTGAGCTGCCTTTTAATTGTATTCAATACCAAGAGCTTGTACATACCATCGCTAGCCCGTGCACTAGAACATGCTCCTGGGCACTCATCTCTTTATTTTTCACCTCAATTTGCTGGTACATTGCACCGGGGTACGCCACAACGTCCTGATACTGGATCCCATACATGAGTTCTGCTTCTAATATCTTGGCAATCCGCTCGCTTTGCTCTTGCGTCGTGAGTCCATTGGCAGCCAAGTCTTTCATTCGCGCACTTTCGAACGTCGTGACTGTGAGCAAATGCACGTCTTGGAGTCTCGCTGCTAACCTCAGTCGCTCTTTGACACACACGTCACGTCCCTCGACAGGAAGGGTCACGTCTAGCAGTAGAAATCTCTGTTTTGTGCTCGTGATTTGCTCCAATCGTGCCACTTCTCGAAACACTTCGTCCTCTTTCTGAAGGAGCAAATTGCGCCCATTATTGGCGAACGGGGCATGACGATAGACAATCAAGTCCTCAAGCCGAATCGCGAGGTCTTTGCACGATGAACGTGCGGCTACTTGAGCTCCTATCGTGTGCAGCACGTGTTCGTGTGGAAGCGCAAAGTCCACGTCCGTAGGAAGCACAAGCTCGTGGATGGCGCGGATCATGTGCGAACTTAAGGCGAACTTAGGTCCAGCCTAGGTCCAGCCTAGGTCCAGCCGTTTTGCGTCCTGAGCTATATTTGTGCCTCCGACCCCAACAAAGGCATTTCCCAACGCAGGAACGGAGTCCAATTCTCATGAACAATCTCTTTAATCGCCATAAAACCTTTCGCCCGCAAAAAAAGCATAGCCATGGGACCAAGCGCTACGAGTTGCACAAACACGCGCAGGCCACGTTAGGAAAGTAGGTCGACCATCACTCTGCCTTGAAGTTGACGTTGGCTAAGTTGATGTACGTACCAGTGGCGATATGCGACATGCGGTTGCTTTGCCGGAAGGCGAAGACTTGAACGAGTGGCTTGCTGTCCACAGTACGTGTAACTCGTAACTTGCTACGCGTGTCTTTTTCTTCGTCCTCATGCTTTTGTGGCACTTGCCTAGCGGTGGACTTTTTCAATGAGATTAGCCTCGTGTACGGCACGATCCTCGAGTTTTGCACGGCAGAGTCGTGCCCCGAGATGCGAGCTGGCCCAAAGTTTGAATACCTGTGGAAAGATAACAAAGAGTATAAAACACCCGCGAAACTCGCGGCGCCAGCGTACATTGACATGCTCATGACGTGGGTCGAGGAGCTTTTGAGTGACGACACGCTCTTTCCAACGCGGGAAGGCACGCCGTACTCGCGAAATTTTCACGCGGTCGTGAAAAACATTTTCCGACGGCTCTTTCGCGTCTACGCGCACGTATATTACTCGCACTTTGATAAAATTGTCAGCATTGGGGCCGAAGCGCACTTGAACTCGTGTTTCAAGTACTTTATGGCGTTCGTCACGCAGTTTGACCTGGTTGATAAACGCGAACAAGAGCCGCTGAGTGCTTTGATCAAGAAATTAATGCACTAAGGAACAACGTGCGCCCGCTTTAATGAGAATAAACACAATGCAAGCGCACTTATGCCATGCCAAGCCTTGTTGTTGTACTAGATATAAATAACGCATTCTCTTCATGTACGACAGCCACGGACGAGTGGACGGTTACATGCTCAACAAATCAATGGGTGGCACACTCGGTTGGGTTTTTTTCTCCTCGCGAAAACCCTTCGCGTGGGTGGCACTCTTTTGCAACTCCTGCCCTCCCTCGTCCGGAAATTGCATAAAGTCGACCTTATTTCCTTCGTCTTTCCGCACTTCCTCGTCTTCCTGCTCGCTCTCGGGCTCCTCGTGGATCGTGTCCTTCACCGACACGGCATGCATGCCTGGAATCAACTCACTCAGTCCTTGCGCTTCCGGCGACACTTGTTGACACTCTGGCAGTCGCCGAGTCCCCCGCCCGTCCGTGCGATCAACAATGGGTTTCTCCCACTGCGTCTTGCCCGTTTGATCGTGGCGAAAATACACGGCACTGCGCGAGCGCGAGTACACGGGGTACCACCCGGCTTCGAGCACAAAGTTCGTTTCGCCAATGTCGTGCCAGGGACTGCCGTCAATGTACAAATCGTACGTCTTGCGTTCGTCCACGAGCGTCACGACCAGATCGAGTTCGTGCTGTGCATCGAGGTCGTACTCAAATTCCCACGTCTCGGCCTCAATGTCGTCAAAACTCACGCGATGCAGCTCCCGACAGTCGAGCACGACGACAAACGCGCCTTCGTCGAGATCCCGCAACTCGAGTTTATGGATACTGCCACTCTTGCCAAACGCAAACGTCCACGTGAGGAGCGTCCCCGGGGGCCGGTCGCCGCCATCGCTCCAGAGCTCGCCGTACGTGGCGGCCACGCGGCGAACGTACATGTCACTGCTCCACACGGACGTCGAGTGGGGACGACACGCCACGGGCAAAAAACGGTCGGCCAAGTGATCCCACGGCACGCCGTCCGCAAGCAAGTCGTACACGGTCTCGAGTTTCCGTTGGTCGACGACCGAGGACTTGGCATCGCGAATCGTGACGCGAAACGCCGTCCCCAATGCCTCGTCGCCCACGTGAAAGTCATAGTGCCAATTCGTCGCGTATTGATCCGACGTAAAGAGCCGCCGGCCGTCAAGTTTCAAGCGCTTTTTGGCCGACAGGCGACTGTGCTCAAGCATGAGCGTGTGGACTTGCTCCGACCCGGCCAGGACAAAGCGCCACGTCACGCGTTTCTTCGACATGGGGACACGGGCCCCAATGTTCTCCACCTCTTTCGACACGCGCAAGACGGTACTGCTGGTACTGCCACTGCACGTACCAGTCGAAGACGTCGAGTCAATGCTTTCGCGTACACGACGTGCCTTTGCCGCGTACGTGACGTCGCTACTGGTGCTGGTACTGCGACCGCGAAGCGTCGGGGAAGAGAGCGGCATGAGATGGGAATGATTTCTAGAGTGCCCAAATACGGGTACGGACGAGGGAAGGAAAGCCGTTTGAGAAACCGGTGTTTTTATTCTAACGAATCAACAGGAAGAGGCTAGGGGAATAAGGACGGAATAGGGATCAAGAACCTACAAAACGGTACTTAATGATAAAGCTCCACAGGGGCGTCTTTTTGCTCTTTCTTGGCAATCACGTCGGTGATCCAGTTCGTGAGCTTGTCCGCGAGGATCGTCGCGCGCGTCTTTTGTAGATTGTGTCCCCCTTTTTCAAACGCTAAGCGCGGGCCCGGATGGCACGCCGCACTTGCATGGAGGACAATGGCTTCTTCGAGAAACACGTCGTTTTTCGCCCACGCAAAAAAACTCGGCAGCGCGTGGCTTTGTTGTAAATGCGTGGCAAACAATTGGTAATTCGCAGTGGTACACCGCACGAGACCCGCCGTAAAATAATCGGGAATTTTACGGTCAGGAAAGTTGTACCGTTTGAGAAATAAATGACGGATAAACCATTTCGTGAAGGGTGCAAGCATGGGTACTTTGGATCGGAGCGAGTGAAAGACAAGCGCATTAAAGCGCGGATTGACGGCCCGATGCGGGCAATGGCCGGCGCCCGCCACAAAGACGAGGCCTTTGATCTTGATCTTGGCCTCGTCCTGATTCAACGCGGTGAAATGCACGGCCGTGTGGCTCCCAAACGAATGGCCGAGCAAAAAGACATTGTCGGCATCTTGGAGCACGGATTGCATGGCTTTTAATGTGAGTTGCGTGGACGGGAGCATGCTCATGTGCTCGTAATAGTTTTGCGTGTCCAAGATCGTCGAGCCCGCCGATCCGGGGACATTGACGCCAACGACGCGAACGCCACGATCTTGGAGCAACGGCATGAGGTGGCGAAAGTCGCGGTACGTGCCAGGCGTGCCGTGAATCAAGACCAACGTTGGGGTCGCAGCACTGACGTTGACTGGCTTGACGTCAATGTATTCGATCAAGCACTTGCCGTCCACATCGACACACGAGGAGGCTGGAAGTGGAGAGGGCGGCAACGAAGATGCGACGCTGATCGAACACGATTGGGTTTTGAAAGGGCGGTACTTTGCTCGCAACGAAGTGGTACAGTGGGTTGCGAAGGGTACCACACGTCGCTGGCGTGCAGCGCACCAAGTCACTGACCTTATCATTGGAATGTAGGGGGTTGTTTTCAAAGAGAGCTTTTGACTTTGGAGATCAATTGAGCTAAATATCGTGAAGGACCCGACCGAGAAACTCCTTCTGTAACGACAATCAGCGACCTCTCTGAAACGGACACGGCATGGAAGTGGGTGATTTACGTCGGATAGCACAGACAAATAGCCCACGTATGCGGTAAGATTTCAATGATACTTTTCCCTACGACATCTCTCTTGAAAAATAATGTACTATATTTGAGTACCGTGAACGTGCTAGTTAACCGGTCAAAAGTCTCTCTATAAGCTCCGTCGATTTGGTGCCAGTATAAAAATGGCACAATTAGATGTCCCGCTTTTATGGCATCAACTACACTAAATCTCATTTTCCATCCCAATCAGCACCAATCCTCAAAAGCCAATCACACTGTACCACAAAATCTTAAGAACCCACTTACAAGTCACCGTGTAAGTAATATTTCACTATATACACTAATTCGCTTTATAAACGTAGCCATAATCACATGCTGTGACGCATTCGAGGAAGCTTGTGGCTTGATGCCCCACACCCGCGAGCGCCTCGTTGCACTTGCGTGTGAGCAACGAGTTGCTGACGTTCACGCGAGTAGTCCATCGTAAAAGTCGCAATACTCCCCACCAAGTCATCAATCGGCACCGAATTGTCTTCTTCAAAATACGCGAAAAAGTGACTTTTCTATTCATTTCAACCAAAATTAAAATTAAAAGACTACCTTTTAACCACAAACCAACGCCCTTTACCTCTCTCTCCAGTGCTTTAATACGCTCTTGCACGGTTTTAAGCTCGCGCGCGACCTCGCTTCCAAACCCGCGCATCTTTTCGCGTGCTTTTCGTAATGCAGTGCACAATTCAACGTCTTCTGTCGTGTCTCCTGCTGCTATTTGAGTTTCCTGCATCAGCAACTGAAGCCCCGCTTTTAAAGAGTGGTATTCCGCTAAAAGGCTCGGAAATGACAGCTTGGTACACTTGGTAATCAACGAAAGCTCCTCACTAATAAAGGCAAGATGCGGCTCATCGCGCTATCGTGGCAATCCCCATCCAAGAATTAGACAATAAAACAAGAACTGAAACGTTAAACGGCGCTGTACCTCAATGGACTGTACCACATACTGCAATAAGGTCTTGTGGCCATCGTATGCTTTAGTGAACGAAAGTTGCCCTAATGAACGCATTGAAAAGCTCTTGATCCAGTCCATATACTCGACTCCTGGCCCAAAATTCAATAAATTGCCCACATGGAAAATGTATTCCATGACCCCCGCAAAACAAGCACTGGTACACACTTGTTCCAATCCATGGCACAGGACGTTGACATCGGCACTACAAGCATACAAAAACCACGTCGGTAACAAGATGCAAATGCAATCAATTGATCCAGGCCACAAAATTGTACCAGAGTTGCTTGACTCGTGGCTGAAACTCAATTTTGTACTGGAGACAGCGCAACTTTTGCTGAGCTCGTGGGATCTTGCGGACACTATACAAGAAACGCTCGGCCTGGCAATCGATTTCAAACACAATCATTTAACACAATACCAATAAAGTTGCCGATCCCAAGCACGACGTACCGTTGCGAGCGTGTTGACATTGCCACAAAAGTGATTAATTGCTTCTTGCTCGGCACTATCCGGCCACATGTCAATCAACGCTTTCAAAGCGGTACTGGATAAAACACTACAATTTAGTGCTAAAATTTCCCGAAATAGCTCAGGAAACGTCCGGTTTACGCGGGCAAGCACGATGGCAATGTTTTGTGACTTTTTGACATTTAAATACATGACAAAGTGTTTGCGTTGGAAAGACTTTGCCACGGGGTCCACACACTTAAGGACGTGGTCTGAAGTGGTACAATTTCGGTTCGCTTGCTCGCACTGTATAGAGACCGACGAATTGTCAAGCTTATCACTGCTTGCACTGCCATTTGCCGCTGGAATTGCCTTGACAAATAGTTTCTCCATCCACTGTCGACTTTGACTTGATAGATTCATGCGATCGAGTGGGTCTTTGGCATGAATGTGATGCCAGAGGGAAGGGCGGTGAGGTACCACACTTTTGGTGTCGGGGTACATTGTGGTGCACCAGTGTACCTTTTTGCGAGTGCCCGTCTTTGGAGCCATCTTTGCCACTGTGGTCGAAAAAAAGGATGAAGTTGCCAATGCATCAGGTGTAGAGGGAGCAGTTGAGACAGTTGAACTAATACTCGAGCGTCTGGAAAAGGGTACAACAGTTGCGGGTACAATACTTGCGGGTACACTATTTACGGGTACACCAGGGTCCGAATCCGTGGCTTCCGTCGTTAATTCAGCTGGAGTCACTCCTTCTTTCATTGCCTTCATTTCAACAAGATGTTTGGGCACACCCACTTTGATCATCCGCTGGAACGCCGCAATCTTTTGCATGTGTTCTACATGTGTGCCGTCTGGAATTTCAATAGCTGTTGGCTTTTTCCCTTTTTGCAATGCGCAAAGTTTATTGCAACCCTTGAGGTCTTTGTCACTTGCACGTCGTGGCAACTGTACATGGTACATGTGCAAATTCGTGGACGTCAACGTCGGTGGCAACACAATATCCTCTTTTGCATCAGTAAAATCCTTGTCGTTTGCCTGTTCAGTTGCCACAATCTTTGCCTTTTGTTGCCGACAGCAAGTAGGCAATTGATACTTGTTGCATGCGTGGGTGTGGATGACCACGCGGCTCCAACGCACATACGCAACAAGGACAAAGCTTAGCACAAGGTGCGCGATGAGCCAATAGTCACTTGGAGATTGGAGAGGGCACAATTGACAGGCCAAGGCAAGAGCGTCGACGGGGACATCATGGCGAGGATAAAGGGTACCGGTTTCCATGACGCAAAAAAATAAAAAGCGAGAGTTGGTACAATGAACACGTTGCGCTAATGCGGCGGGATGGCAGACCCAAACCCCTCAAGTTCGCCAAGAAACTTCGCCGCAAAAGATGGCACAACTTTGTGCCCATTGCGTGGAAAGCCAGGACACGCGTCGCAAGTGGCAACTGGTACGATAGGTGCGGCCACCAAGCGGATAGAAGGTTGCTCGTTGAAAACGCGGTGGTTCATGGCTTTTTCTTTGACGGTTCCACGTCGGATGGTACAAGAACGTTGGATGTGGAGCAATTAGCCTATGAGAAGCGGTCCAGTCGCGCGTCTGTCCTTTAAACAATAGACGAAAGGGTGCCGTGGCAATTTTTGGTACCGCAAAAAAGGCAAAGCGCGTCAAGGCCAGCTGCTATGCAAATGTCATGTCGACGATTTCCGGCATGTACCGCATTTTCACTGGTACAGTTTTCAACCAAAACTTGAGGTTGCGGGAAATTTTACTGTCACGTCTCGTCTGCTTGCCGCCGCAATTGCTTTTGGTGTCTAAGCGTCCCGTGCAGTTGCGTGAGTAATTGAGGGCTTGAAGTCACAAGATGGGGTGTTGCTTCAACGGAGTGTTGCAGTGGATTTTTTGTCCACCCGATTGTTTTTTGTGAAATATGCAAAGAAATACTTGAGATAAACCGGTACTATGTGCGATTGCACTGAGTTACTACATATTGCACTCTGGGTGGGCCACACTATTAAAAATACTGGAAGATATGATAACACTATTAGTTTAATTTTTGCTGTATTTTATTATGCTTAAGAAAAAAATCAATTCTGCGGGTTAGACGGGACATCGTTTGTAACACAATATTACACAAAAGTTTTCTATACATGAACGTGTATACTCTTCTTTTCCATGGACTTGGCCTCACTTTTCCACGTTTTATCAATCTAGACAATCCCGACCTTGACGAGCATCGTGTGGCGGTCTACTTTGCTCCACTCAGAATCTTTAATGGAGCGGTCAAAGCCAAATTTGACTTTCAGCTGCTTGCCCTTGGCAGCCAAGAAATCCAATTCATCCGAAAATTGAACAGCAAGTTCGTGTCCATATCCCTTTTTCATTCGGGCACGCAATGCTTGCACAATTTCCGTCTTTTGGGAAACTTGCACCATCATGTCGATCTCGCCCTTGACTCGAAAGATGAGATAATTATCCGGTTGCGTACTCATGGCCACACCTGCGAGGTGTGCAAGTTCAAAGACGCGACGTTCTTTAGGCTGATGGATCTTGTCGGCTTTCAAATTAAAGACACGGTTTTCGGTGATCATGAGCACACGCGTTTGATGCGCCCAGCGCTCGTTCACTTTTTCCACCGTGCCCAGGAACAGCAGCTTCTCCTTCAGGCCACGTCCACTGCCAGCTTTTGACCCAGTATTCGCCTTGTGGGCTTGGATAATCGACGCATATGCCGATAACTTATTTACACCGATGTAATCACCCTGGTACGTACGATCGAGTGAGTCACGTCGACGCTTCTTCTTGCCCAAGTATCGCTCAAACTCGGTGCGCACTCCAAGAAGAGCTATCTTGCACGATCTCCACATGTCTTCAGAGAGCAATTTACGCGTCCGGAGACCGCGATAGTGCTTGCTGAAAACAACTTGAGCATGCTTAAGTTTTAAGAACTTGCGGCGTTGCGTACGCGCTTTCACAAAGCTCTGCATGAAAACGATTGAGTTGAGATCCTCCTCTGCCTTGAGCTTCTTCACCAAGCGGCTGTCATTGGGGTATAGAAGCTTGTCGGACACAGTTTTCCACTTTGCATACAGCTGTGCCACGTGCTCCTTGTTGTTGGCACCAGACACACGCTTACGACGATCCTGGCAGTTTTTCCACACGGCATTGTACGTAGTAAACAGTTGTTCGCAAGTCGTTTGAAATAGGCTTAAAGAGATGCGATTTTTGTAGCGGCGCCAAGCATTCTCAAGGATGTTGACAATCACTGGAATTCGCTCTTCACGCAAAAGTTCCAAGGCTGAGAGAGCCTGCGGATGACGTAGAAAAATCTTGTTGCGACCAAGAGAGAAACATCCAAGTGTCTCGGAATCCTCTTCAAACGGAATCAATTCAATTTTATTGTCTGGGTTGCGCACACCAAGTCCGGCGGTCGTAAGCAGATCAACCGCAGCCTTGCGAGAAGAGTGGGACACTGGAGCTGGCCACGTCGACTCGGAAAGAAAGCTGTAGCGCTTAATAAACGGAGCGTACGGCTGGCTATAACAAAAACCCTGGCGACGCACGCTCAAGTTTTCCACCAAGCCAAGGTACCGAACTTGTTCAGCCACGAGCTCCTTGTTTACAACCAGCGGTTGCTTGCGATCGTTTGGCTTAATACAGCGAATATAGTGCGGGTTGCACCCGTCCAACTTCTTGAGTAAATCTGCAACTTGAGTACGAAATTGTTGCGAGGTCGACGGCGGACGTTTCAGCTTCGCTTCCTTAGATCGCTTATCGAGATAGACGTCACGCACAAATGGGTTGGACGAGTGTTCCATACCATCCTGCAAGTCGTTGAAAAACGTGTCGACATTCGCATCAAAAAAGAGCGTGACGTCGTACTCGACTTTACCAGCGTAATGTACGATACCAAACGTGGGGCCACGCACACGTGATGCAATGTAGTGTGGATTTTTCGAATGTTCACAATTGTAACGTTCAATCAACTCTAGATCCGACAGACGTGCAATAGCACACTGTTCATCCAACAGCGGGAAGATCCCGTGCTGCTTCGGGTCTTCAATCAAATCGCACACGACTTGGTTATTGAAAAACGTAATATTCTGCCAGCTCAATCCTTCGCGACGATACCCTTCTTGCTCGCTTTCAAGCGTTTGGCTGATAAAGAGTTGTTGCAGTTTCTCGTTCACATAGTTGATGCACAACTGCTCGAATGCATTCACCTCAAAGATTTCAAATCCATAAATGTCCAAGATGCCAATGCTATTGCTAATGTCCCGCTTCTTGCACGTGACATTTTGATTGATGCGCACGACGATCCAGTCAAATATCTTCTCGTATAGTGATCGCATGATCGAGTCGCATACCTTCTTTGCTTGACGAGCATCAAATAGCACCTTTTGGTCTTCGCGGTAAATGTTTACAACACGAAAGGTCAATAGCGCTTCGAGCTTCTCCTTGTCAATCCCCATAAGACTAGCGGTCTTGGCCAGAGCCTCTCGTGCCGCTGGATCTTCAATCGCAGCTCGTGGGTTATGTGCCTCATCCGTCGTCTCTTTGAACTGCACGTTGCCAAGCCATAGAATAGCCGAAAGCTGTTGGAAAATAGCATGCTGCTCGTCGTCTGTGATGCCCACAGCTGTCATGTTTTGCCGCACATTGCGATAGTTTTCAGCATCGTCCACGCCTTCAATTCCAGTATCTTCGTTGCCAAGCACATCGCATTGCTCAGCACTGGTTGGTAATTGCCACGCTTCCCGATCGGCAGCAGATGCCCCCGCAAGAAGCTGGTAGAACGAATGAAAATTGCGTTCACCTTCTGCTTGACGGATCACACGGCTGCGCTCGAGTAAGTAATTGTCAATGTACCCACCAATGACTTGGCCCACACGGTTCATTTGCAGCACAATGTACTTGCCAAAGCGACTGCTGTTGTTATTGCGAATCGTCTGGGCGTTTCCAAAGGCCTCGAGCACGGGATTACTGCCCCACATGACGTCTGTCACGTGACTCGTCATGTCATCGACCACTTTGCGCTGGGCGACAGACATCCGACGGTTGGCAATGACGGCGCTCTTGGCCCGAAAGCGCTTACTGACGGTCGTGAGGTACCGCATGACGTGCTTGGACGTTTCCGTCTTGCCACTTCCCGATTCGCCCGTGATGAGGAGACTCTGGTCCACGCTAAAGCGCATGAGGTTGGAATACGCCGTCTCGGCGAGTGCAAACGGATGCGGCTCACACACGTGCAACTCTTTGCCTTGAAACTCGTCCACCATGTTGCGTGCGTAGATCGAGTCGCCATTGGGTTGACGTAGCATCTTGTATGGGTTGACGGCAATGAGGACGGGGCCGAGGAACATGTAGACGTAGCCCTGGCGATAGCGCTTGACGAGCTCGTCCACGACGTGGGCCTCGTCCACGGCATCGACCATTAATAAATCCTTCATGGTAATAGGTCAAGAGGGGCTTGGATTGACAATCACTCTGTTTGCAATGCCCGCGCTCCCGAACTCTCTTTTTGCCAAATGATGTCGTACACTGCGGGCTGGACGTCTGACTCGAATTACTGCAGCATTGTAGTAAGGGACTAGATAAGGGATTGACGCTAGCTGGGAAATAGGATTTGAATCGTAGAAGTCGATATTTCTGTGCACATTACTTCGCGTGGAAAGGACGGCATGGTATAGCCAATATATGCGATTAGACAAGTATTAAGAAATAAAAAGGAGCACGATGATTCGTTTCCCTCTCATGCAGAGCTAAGCCTATGAAGGCTACGTTTATCTTGATTCTATACAGCTGTCCTCTTACTATGCAATGCGCGACACCTTTACAGCGAAAAAAGACAGTAATAGAGGTGTACAAAGTCGCATTGTACATGTTTGTATACAAATCGTGACTGCGTTGTCGAAGAAATAGTATACTAAATAGACTAATATATTGGGAGGCTGACAAACGCAGCCTTTCAATAGTAAACAATCACTCGGACTGATGTCTTTGCAAACTATGCTACTGTAGATTGCAGTGCATACGCCGATAGTGCGTGTGCCGCACTTTGTCTACGCAAATTTGTTTGCCTAATTTACAGTCAACGACAAAAGACTTTTACCATCTTTCGCCAAGAGGCACAGACTTTATTCGACTGTTTCAGCTTGTACAAGTACTCGTGCAGACACACTTACTCTTCGTGATCCCCCGTCTCGTCAATTTCGACCACAAGGTCGCCACCGAGCATACTGTCGCCAACCTCAGCGTGTATCGACACCACTCGACCGCTCACGGGGGCAGTCACAACCGTCTCCATCTTCATGGCGCTCAGCACGAGCAACGCATCACCAGCCTTTACCATTTCGCCCTTTTTCACACGTACATCCAGCACAATACCTGGCATTGGGGCACCGACGGAGCCAGCCACTCCTGTGGCCTTTGGTTTGGCTAGCGAAGCCACCCCAGCGTTCTCGTCCTTGATCCTAATCACACGCTGGCGACCATTCAGCTCAAAAATGACGTCGCGTAAGCCATCCTTCTTGCTCACGCCACCCACAGCAATCAGCTTGATAAAAACCGTCTTGCCATGTTCCATTTCAATTTCAACCTCACTGTCGACTTCAAGTCCCGTCAAGAAAGTACGAGTGTCCAGGAAGTGCAGCGAACCGTACTCATTTTTAAAGGCCTGGAAGCCCGTAAACACGTCTGGGTAGATAGCGTGCGAAATGACATCCACGTCGCGGATCTTGTCGGCGCCGTACTTTCCCTTCAATTCCTTTTCAGCCGCTTCAAAGTCGTACGGTTCCATCTCAGCACCTGGACGACCCTCAAACATTTCTCGGCCATTCGGCAGAGTCTTTCCTTTCAGCACACGTGAGCGCAGAGGCTCTGGGAAACCGTGGTGCGGGATGCCAAGGTAGCCCTGGAAGTACTCGACGACAGACTTCGGGAACGACAGTGTCTCCGCTTGGTCAATCACCTCTTGCTCCGTGAGCTTATTCTGCACAATAAATTGCGCAAAATCACCGACAACCTTGGAAGAAGGTGTCACCTTGATAATGTCGCCAAGCAGTCGGTTTGCAGTAGCATAAGCATGCTTGATTGCCGGCCACTGACCCGCAAGACCGAGCTGCTTCGACTGGAATAGCAAGTTTGTGTACTGTCCGCCAGGCATTTCGTGGTTGTACACATCCGCCGAGCCAGACTTTTGGCCGGATTCAAATGGCGCATATACGTCACGCATCATTTCCCAGTAGTCATTGATTTCCATAATGTCTTCCGAGCTCACTCCCGTGTCATACTTAGAGTCCTTTAACGCAGCAACAACGGCGCCCATCGAAGGCTGTGAGGTCGTGCCAGACATAGCGTCCGAAGCCACATCGACTGCATCGGCACCAGCGTACGCAGCTTCTAGCATAGAGCTCACACCTGTTCCAGCAGTGTCATGCGTGTGCACGTGGATCGGCAAGTCCGGGTACTCTTCACGGATAGCAGAGATGAGAATCTGCGCAGCCTTGGGCTTCAGTAAGCCAGCCATGTCTTTGATAGCCAGCACGTGGATCCCTTGGGCGACCAATTGACGCACAAGATCGAGGTAGTATTCAAGATTGTATGGACCACGGGCCGGGTCCGAAACATCACCAGTGTAGCACATCGCAGCCTCAATGATACCACCTGCAGCCCCAACGGCGTCGATACCCAGCTTCATGTTCTCGAGGTAGTTAAGCGAATCAAATACACGGAAGACATCCATACCAGTGGCCTGGGCTTTCTCGCAAAATTTGTACACCACATTATCAGGGTAGCTCGTGTACCCGACAGCATTCGCGCCACGAAGCAGCATCTGGAATGGAATGTTCGGCACGGCCTCACGCAGGATAGCAAGCCGGTCCCACGGATCTTCCCGCAAAAAGCGCATGGACACGTCAAACGTCGCTCCACCCCACATTTCGATGGAGAACGCATCACGCATGGCAATGGCTGTAGCAGGCGCAATGGCCAGCATGTCGCGCGTACGCATACGGGTAGCCAGCAGCGACTGGTGAGCATCGCGCCACGTAGTATCCGTCAAGAGCAACCCCTTCTTGGCCCGCACAGCCTTTGCAAAGGCTTCGGGACCCTGTTCAACGTAGATTTGACGAAGCGATTCCTCCTTCGAAGCAGGCGGAGCTTCAAGAGTTGGAATGATCGGGTCAATATTCGACGGAGGAGGTCCAGTGGCACCCAACGCTTTCTCTGGGCCATTCACGATCGTGTTTCCGATATATTTAAGCATTTTCTGGCCACGGTTTGTCGATTTTGACGGTTCCAGTAGATCTGGATTCGTCGCAATAAAGCTCGTGTCTACAATACCTTTGATAAAGTCCGGGTGATTCAACACATTTGCCAAAAAACTCTTGTTCGTCGTGACACCACGCACACGGAACTCAGACAAAGCACGCTGGAGTTTGCGAGCACAGTCACCACGGTCTAAAGCACGGGCAGTCACTTTCACTAGGAGCGAGTCGTAGTGTGGGGTAATGTGAGCGCCAACGAATCCAGGACCGTCATCCAGTCGAATCCCCATACCACCGGGGCTACGAAAGACTTCAATGACACCAGAGTCCGGCTGGAAGCCTGTGCTCGGGTTTTCCGTGGTCACACGGCATTGCATGGCATGACCACGCGGTTGAATCTTGTCTTGACTTAATCCCAGGTCCTTAAAGCTCTCGCCACCGGCAATCCGAATCTGGCTTTGCACTAAATCGATACCCGTAATTTCCTCAGTAATAGTGTGTTCAACCTGGATACGTGGATTCACTTCAATGAAGTAATGGCGACCTTGTTGATCGACTAGGAATTCCACAGTGCCAGCATTGAGATACTTTGCAGCACTCGTAAGACGCACAGCATCGTCAATCATCGCTTTCTCCGTCTCTGGGTTCAAGCCCACAGCAGGTGCGGTTTCCAAGACCTTTTGGTGACGCCGCTGTACACTGCAGTCACGGTGAAACAAGTGCACAACGTTGCCTTGACCGTCTCCCAAGATTTGAACTTCAATGTGACGTGGGCGGTCCACGTAGCGTTCAATAAACACGGTACCGTCACCAAAAGCCGCCAAGGCTTCAGAGCTCGCACGCTCAAAATTCTCTTCAAGCTCTTCGGCACACGTAACGACACGCATCCCACGACCGCCGCCGCCCATACTAGCCTTGATGATGACGGGGTACCCCACACCGTCGTCGATAAAAGCCCGAGCTTCTTCAAGATTGTGGACGGGCCCGTCCGTGCCGGGGACCACCGGGACGTTCTGCTCAATCGCAATCTCACGCGCAGCGGTCTTGTCTCCAAACCGCTGCAAGTTTTGAGGGGTCGGACCAACAAACTTGATGCCGTTCTTGGCACATTGCTCGGCAAAGCCCACGTTCTCACTCAGAAAGCCGTAGCCGGGATGGATCGCGTCAATGTTGTTTTCCTTGGCGATTTGAATGATACCGGCAATATCCAAGTAGGCCCCGACGGGGGACTTGTCGGCACCCACGAGAAAACTCTCGTCTGCTTTGTACCGGTGCTGCGTAAACCGATCTTCCTTGGAAAAGAGCCCGACGGTGCGGATACCGAGCTCGTTCCCCGCGCGCATGATGCGCGTAGCGATCTCACCGCGATTTGCGGCCATGAGTTTCTTGATGGTGCTGGCATTGCGCGTGTGGTGGAGACTGATGAGGCGGGAAGTTACCCGGCAATCCACGAGAACGCGCGGAGTGCGAAACATGACGAATGAATGTCAGTTGGCTC
This sequence comes from Plasmopara muralis, assembly GCA_003676415.1. NCBI lineage: Eukaryota > Oomycota > Peronosporomycetes > Peronosporales > Peronosporaceae > Plasmopara > Plasmopara muralis. The sequence goes on along the minus strand of RCHQ01000146.1, from coordinate 32,399 downwards.
GACAGCAAATCCGGAAATGCCACGATGAGCAGCGTGACCAGGGTTCAATTTGGGGGCAGCAGCCACGGTCGGTGACGACAAGATGGACAGCCACCGAAAGGGATGACTATCGACAATGAGGACATCTGGAATCTTTTCCTTTTCATTGGCCGACGACCGCATTGTGGCGCTGAAAATTTGCCTGACTAATCAGCTATGATACCGCACATTTATTTGGCTTCTAGTGAGCTGCTAAGTGGCTTACCACTAGCTACGAGCATTTCACACCGATAATGCAACTCTGGACTAGAAAGGTTATCGGGTTTTATACCGGTTTGCATACTAGATACTAATAATCACTATTTCCTGCCTGCATTAATGAACTGGGTTTTTTTTGTTGCTTAAACAGAGAATTGTAGGTTGGACCATAATTAAATATGGGAACGTTAACTTCTCGGCACTTTTTGCCCTGCTTTTGTCCAATAAGAGAAGTTTGTATCGGCACCCCTCCTGTTTTTATCCAATTAGAGTAATTCTTGGCACAAGGTTGTATCTCAAAGACTGTGGCGTACCTCAAACCTTCAAATGAGACATTTTGACTCCTATCCAAGAGGTCGATCGTCACAATTCTCTCATGTAAGGTGTGCTTTGATCCATCACAAGACTGAACCACCACCGGTTACATTCTTAAGTCTACAGGAACAAGTGGAACGCGGATCGCTACAAATGGAGATTGCTATATAATACATCGTTCTCGCGCAGTGACCTCGATACAGCAACAAAAAATTGTCACAATCAAAACATATCGATACATATCAACGTGCCACAACGATTGAACCCACGACAGTGCCATCGATTGGTGAGTGAACTGCTCTTGTAACGTGCCTGATATCATTTTTCAAGCCTTTTCTTTAGAAGCAACCGCCAGATCTACAGCCTCTTGTCAAGTAGCAGATCTGAATACTGTAGATATTTCTTGAAGATTTTATCCTAATGTCAACATACGTCGCTCATTTTATGATGTGTAGTTCCGAAGAAACATCACATGAAGGGTGTCCTCATCAGAAGAAATTAAATTTCTACTATCGAATAGAAACAGGGAGCAAACGGGGTGCCGGGAAGATGACAAATACTTTCATTAGTTGATACAAAATTATAAAAAAAGGGATGCCAAGAAGTTATCAAAAGTGCCGAGTATTTAACCGTCTCATCAAATATTGCATCATATGATTCAGCCTTTAAGCTGTAGTCTATTAAGCACTCCTCCGAGATGATCGATCGTCTAAATGGTGTCCCCATCAAAACCAGTAATACTTTGTAATTGTCTACCTGAAACATCGCAAAGGTCTCACGACAAAAGAGTCATCTTCTCGCGTCTGGCATCTTTAGGCCTAAGGAGGGAGCTTTCTGCTGCCAGCAGAGACGCATCACAGCGTTTAAGCTTTACGAGCATTGCTTCGGTAATCTTAGCCGTAAAACTTACTGTAGAAGGTAAGCAGGTAATGCATATGTCTTTCATTCTTAATGAGAAGAAAGACTAGAGCATTTACGTTTGAAAAAAGGAGGTAGAGATGGCCTTAAATATAAATGATCGGGTCCCGTGGCGATCGATTCTTCAACACGGAAGGCTGGGCCAAAAGTTGGGCCCTCACCCGTGAAACAGCTCACCAAAGTGTTTTGTGTCCAGCAGCCTTCACTACCTGAGTGTCATCCCTCGAACAAGTCAACAGGACCTCATCCGGGGACAGCCTAAGAGTAGGTTCGCCTCGAGGATAGCCAACAAAAGTACAGGTAGTGATATTAGAAGTAGCGACTTTAATCGCTCATAAAGAGAGTTAAGGACACACGCAAGCTTGTATCTTCGAAATACAATAGACGGGTAATTATTCAGTCTGAGGACTACGAGTAGTGACGTCTGTGGGCCCGACGACTCGAAGCCAGTCCCGATGCACCTCAGCGCTGCTCTAGCTGCAGTACATGATTGGTGTGTGTAAACTTGTCTCGACTAAAGGCTTTATTATGTCGCTGACTTGGGCTACGCCCTCGAAGTCAGGGACATGCTAGGGTTGAGCGGAAAAGCGGAGAAGAATCAAGTCCTCGAGGTAGGTACAACACCATAATAATTTGAGCTCCTAGACTCTTCACATCCCTTGAAGGAGGGATTGTAGGCGGGAGAGTGCTGGTTGTGCGCGCAAGTGTACGAGGCTATAAAGACTGTATTGGTAGACGCTGATGCGTCGAGATATTTGGCGCGCTGGCAAATATTGCAGTCAGCCAAAATAAGTCGGCTAATTTTTTAAAGAGAAATTCACAGAAGACAATTGGAGTCTCTTGGGTTAAAACAGATTAGGCTAAGAACTTTATCGATTTTTTGACAGGAACAAGCATGACTTGTGTCTGGGCATGCCATGATTAGAGAAGAACGAGCCCTGATTCTTGGGAGAAAGATAGCCTTTAGGTCTTGCGCAACAATATCTGGTAGGTCATGCTTCCATTATGTTGTATATACAGCTCCTTTGGATAAAAGCATTGGAAATTACACGCTCAAAATAATGTCGAAGCTGCCTCTAGATGTGACGACATCTTTATATATAGCGAACAAGCAAACTCTGCTGTTGGCACCAGCTACCTATAACGCTAAAACTTGTGTTTTGACGTGTATAAAAAAACTTCAAATATGTACCCGTAACAAAGTTCCGCAGGTGCGTAGCACAGGTGTGCAAGTCACAAAATTTAACATAGATTTATAGGCAACGAAAGAAAACTTAGAATACAGCTTGTTAATAGAGATGAGGGATGCAATATAAAATCGTTCGGGAGCTCGTAGTTGACGAAGGGACCTCATCCACAAAAGTTTTGGGCGGTTTAACTGATCGTTGCGTCACATCAAGTGCGCTCCGATTCGAGGCACGTCAGACTTATTGAAAATCAAAACGCACAAGGCTATCGAATTCTTAACTGATGTAAAGGGTAGAAAAATCGTAAAGGTGCTTTCCTTGGAGATAGAACCTCCCGAACGAATACAGATGCATACGAAATTTTGGGTATAGATGTCTTAAGCCATCTTAAAAGGCAGCGAATGCTGCGCCTTATTATTTAATCCTAAAGGCTCCAAAGATATGGCATATTCGAAGGAAAGCTCGGATACGATGACTAGAGACCGGTTATGAAAGCTTCACCCGCATATAGAAGTGAGGCACGGAATTGACCCCCAAGAAGGATGCCACCCGCCGATGGTCTCTGCCAAGGGATCAGTGTGAGTTTATTATGGTCTTTTTCGCTAAAAAGACAGAGGATGACAGCTCGAAATCCGGACACAAAGCGACAGCTGGTAAATTTAAGCAGCATACGAGGAGTTGAGCAGTAGGTGCACACACATCAATGAAGGACGTGTTGTCTGACAGTATCTCTGGATGCACAACGTATTGTGTACTGACTTTGGTAGATCCTACTTTTAAGATAAATGAGGGAGCTAGATTAAGTTCCTGCGGTGCGCGGTACGCTATGGCATGATCGGTGATGTCACACGAGCTTACAAACGCCTCGAACACGTTAAAATGTCGAATTTTACCATTTTTTCGATCACTACAAGCTTTACTCCGTATATACTTTGACGACTTATATATTCTGTGCCGCACTGAAGAGGCCCAGGAGAGGCCGGAAATCTTCTTTTTCATTTGCCTTGTCTTAAAGGCAAATGAAATAGAAGATTTTAGCTGCTTTGGAAAAATAAAGACCGTTGTGGCTTTCGCTTCTATAAAAATTTGAGGCAGTGACTAGGCTTAGTCAACTATTATCACAAGCATAATTTGGTCTTCTAAAACCTCCTTACGATTTATCATATAATGACTTAGAGTCGTGCGAGAAGACCCAGCACCAGATAGCATCAAGGAGAGCATTTAGTAGACACCTGCTCCAGCTTACCGGATGAGACAAAGACTTGAGCATTTTTCGCAATTCATCCAGCTATGCTATCGGATTCGCCTTACGGCAGCTTGATAAGGATGGTCATGAGCGAGACATCGAGTGGCGTGTTTAGCTTCAAGTAATGGCAGTAGGCTGAGACACTATTGCTGCGTGTGGAGCGGCTCTTAATTTACTAAAGGGTGCTCGCAAGACACCACGTTTGATACACGTAAAAACATTAATGTTTGGCTTCAGGCAAAGCTAGTCGAACCATTGCGTTGATGGTGGAGCGTAAATCACTGAGCGATACTCTAAGATACGACAGTCACTGCATATCATGTGCGACGTGGTCAGCTTAAAGACACGGGAGTACTGTCGCTGCACGTAAAGTGACTTATAAGTTACTGGACAATGGTCGTAAGACACAGCACTCACTTCATGTCATGTGACATGCTTGGTATCAAGCCAAGACGGTTGAGCGAGGCTCTACCCCTGCGCACATAATGCTCGTAGGATGCAGCATTTGCTGCATGTCATGATTGGCAAGGTACCTACAATTGTACGAAGGGCATGTACACCAAGGAGCGATGCTCGTAAGATGAAGCTCCCACTCAGGAGCAACACGCTTGGTACCAAAAGAACGCAGTACGAGCGACGCCCTGCCACAGCGCACGTAAGCCACTGAGTGGTCCTCGTGGGCTGCAGCACAAATTGTTGTTACGTCACGCTTTTTTTTAAATAAAGCAAAATCAAGGTTGCTACGCAAAGAGTGGTGCTTGAACCTCAGAGTGATGTTAGTAAGACACAACACTCGCTATGCTAGAGGAATAACATGCTTGAAGCAGCACCAAGTCGGTATAGCTAAGATCCAATCACTGTGCTAAGAGTGGCGTCTAAATCACCGAGCGGTGATCGTACAGCCCAAGACATACTACATGGCATAAGAGACATGCTTCAATGCAAAACCGGGCAGCACAGAGGCTCTATCTTTGCCCGTGTAATGGTATGTACAGTAAAAAAGCGCTTTTCGTAAGACACATCATTTACTGCATGGTATGAGTGACATGTTTGGCTTCAAGCCCAGGCCGATCTATTACTGCGCGTGGAGCAGCATGTACATCACAATATTATGCTTGCTAGATACAACACTCGCTGCATATCATTAGTGTATGGTTGGCTTCAAGGCATGGCGGTATGGTCGAGTCCCTACCCTTGCGCGTCTAGTGGCACGAAAAGGTATTAGCGGTGTTTGTAAGACACGACACCTGCTGCACGTTGGAAATTTTAGGCGTGACGTAACGCCGAAATAGTAAGCTAATGTTCTTACACTTGATGTAGAGGGGCGCCTGTATCACCGAGCGGTGATCGTACGACACTACACTTGCTGCATACATGGTTCAACTAGGGCAGCAAAAATGAGGCTGTATTTTTCACGTGTATAGTAATAAGCAGTTTTCGTAAGACACGGCACTCACAGCATAGCATGAGAGACGTGTTTGGCTTTGAGTCAAGGGTGTTCGGGCAAATCTATCAATACGCGTAGAGGAGCACATAAAGCAAAATTTGATGCTCCCAAGGTATAATACTTGCTGTATATCGTGGGTGACTTTGTTGGCTTTAAGGCAAAACGATATGGCCGACTTCCACTTGGTGCTCGCAGGGTATAAACACTCGCTGCACATTAAATTGTCAGGTTTGACTTTACACCAACGTGGTAAAGCTGAGGTCCTTTTGCTGTGCCTGAGTGGCATTTGAATCACTAAGCGGTGATAGTACGACCCGACCTTTTCTGTACAGCATAAGTCATCCTTTTTATTACGCCAAGGTAGTACGGGAGAGCTTTTACCACTACTATACATAGAAACTCGTGGTGTTTGCAGACACAGAACTCACTATATGGCAAGTGTGATATTTTGGCTTTATGCCAAGGTGAGACGGGTAAAAGTCCTACTACAGAGCACGTCTCCCAATGAGCGGTGCTCGTAAATGGCATTTTCTGTTGCATGTGATGAGTGACGTGGTTGGACTCAAGAAATGGCAGCACGGCCGAGAATCTATAAGTACGCGTGGTCCGGCATGCAAACTACTAAGCGGGAGGTGTACGATATAACACCTGGTGCATATATACTATTATTTTAGTCAATGCAGTACGGCAGAGACCCTACTACTGTGTTAAGAATCACTGAGCGTCGCTCTTTAGATAGAATCTTCGCTGCGTGAGAAGAAATGGATGCTTGACTTAAATTTAATCTAGATTTCAGAGTGTGTGGCGTAACGCGTAAATCATAGAGCGCACTCTATATAGATGAGCTTGGAATAATGTTCACGGAGCTCGCGTTTACCTCAGTCGAAGTAATATTGGTTTCAGCTGTGAGACCTGTTGTTTTGGGGACAAGAAACGGTCAGATACTATACTTTTATTAATGAGTTACCAGCTCCTGGCCCAGATTTTCAGTTGGAAGAGTTTGAAAACATGGGGCAAGGTGTAATACAAACTCACTTTTAAAAGATGCTGTGGGCGGAAAGCTTCTTGACCTACAGGACCTGTCCTTGGGCAATACTGTTTTCGTTGCCGAGCCTAGCAATACTTACAGCATCAGTCCCGCACGCACAAAGGTAAGCTCAAATTGGAAAATAGTGTCAACTGTGGAGCCTAATAACAAAAGGCCAAAAGCTGATGATTCAAATGTAATCCAAAAAGGCCAACAAAGTGAGCCTTTGTCTCGCTGGCAGAAGCCTGCCAGAATAACACTGCTTACCAGTGAGGCGAATACTAGTATCGTGATGGGTGTATGAATGGTTCACACCATAGGAATTCAGGCCCTGCAAGCTTGCCACTTCTCACCGAATCACAGCAGTTCATAGCTGGTCTGGCACACAGAATAACGTAATTACAACTATGAGTCTTGTTTGTGCGCCGAGAAATATTAGTCGAAACAATTGCGCGCTGGTGGTCGATAAAATAGAATGACTGATGCTCGAAGAGAATGCAACGGAACAATACATTTTTGGTTTGACAGGCGAATGGGATGGTCTGAATTCTGTTGAATACCTGGCTGTGAAATTCTAGTAAGGGGTCATGTTTTGTCCTTAACATGAAGTAATATGTTTTGATAGTGGGCATGCTGTGGCGAGAAGTGCACAAGCTATGGAGATCAATTGCTGGAGTGAGGCAGCCATTTCATCCCGCGCTACAGAGCTTCAGAGAGTCATGCGTTTGTTTTTCAGAGAAAGCATAGGCAGTTACATGCTCGAAAGAAATACGAAAGGTGTCATAGAGGGTGGAAGGGACAAGATATTTGCAATCTTTTCTAGCAGCATCTGACACAAGTGGATACAAATGACAAATAATTTTTTTTATTTGCATGTGGGTAACATGGTGCCATCAACTGGAAGTAACAAAGTTGTACCAGCGGGTAACATGGATCCGCATGATCGCAATCTCACAATCGCTTTAAAATCATAACAGAATTGGACTAAAGCATATTTTGACAATATATGCCCTTATAGGCGTTTAAATGGTCCTCAATAGACTTTTCGCGTTTATTAAATGGCTTGAAACTACTAAAATATAGTTTGTCAGTCCACGAATGGAGGCCATATCACATACGCTGTGCAGTCTATCTTCGAGCACACAGTTGGTCTTTTTGCCAGTCTAAATATGGCCGGCTAGTGATAATTAAGCTTTAAGTATTTGAAACGACGAGTTTTTAATTGCAGCAAGAAATTTGGGGTTCTAGCCTTCACCAACGTGTTCAAAAAATCATGATCATTAAAAACTGCATTTATCAAGTACCTTGCTATATGTATTCGAGTTGTACTAGCTTTAAAAAATGCGAAATACATTTTTTCCTGTTCGCCCCTTGTAATTAATGGCCAAAAATAGACAAGAGGCCGATAGACTACCAACACCCGCCAATACTGAAAAGCTCTGCAAGGAACTTGACATGTGAGCCGCAGGTTTGACCTTTGATAGATATCACACATGTGAGCCACCAATACATTGTGGGAACATATGTCTTCTTTTTGAGTAGCAGGTGATCAAGGCATCGTGTGCCTTTCATAGTACATCGCACTGCAAATTCGGGAGAAAAACAATTGCGGACTTACCCTAAGTGGAGCAGACCGATTAGCGAAGCATCTACGATTTTTTGTCGAGGGATAACCACTTGGCTTTCGCATCTTTGCCTTTGATTTTGACTTGTATAATGTATGCCTGATGAAACCATTCACCAAAGTTCTTACTAATTATTCTTATTTAAGACAATTTATCTATTGATTTGCGCAAAAGCGCGTCAGCAAATTGCCATGTTTGCATTTAGCGCGGAAATTACATTTTACAAAAAATGATTGACATTTTGCCATTTCCGGGAAAGCGTTATGATTGTTGTCCGAAAGAACGCGTGGTTGGGATACACCACAAGGGCTAAAAAACCAGACAATGACCCCGGAACATCACCAGTGAGCACTTTATGGCAGGAAAATCGTTAACATGAGATAAGCAGGCTCGTTAAGCGGCTTTAAGCTGCCTGAGGTGGTGCAAGATGACTTGATCACGACCGCTCCCGGACAAGTCGGCTCTAAAAATCTATTAGGCAATGAATATGACGGCCAATAAACTCTATGCCTATTTTGTGCTACTTTGTGAGTAGACATCGATTCGAACAGGCCCTGAAAAAAGTGGATGCCGTTACATTTTAATCTACACCGCAGTTTTAGAGTAATTTGAAAAATAGTTAGGCCTAGTTGAATATTTATACGAGTACACTGCTAGCTATGCGGGTCTCACAAAGCCGTTTTCCACTTTATTGGAAAAGGATGCTGTGGTTGACATCATTGAGAAGATTCTTTAGCAGGTATTTAGGCGAATTATGACGGCTCCGTTTGGCGTCGTTTGCAGCGCTAGAGACCATGTTATTGGTTGCGATTGACTGCACTTCAATCCTCATTTGGCCCATCTACCAAATCCTGTGCACTATATCAAGTGCACAGGAACGTTTTTTAAGCAGCACATCTGTTCTTGGGATCGGGGTATTGTTGGACTGTTCCGCTTGTAATAAGCAGAATATATCGCCACTTTTCGTTTGAAATTCGAGGCGAGAAAGTCAGTGACGAGAGTGATGTATTTAGTCTTGCGTCATGCCATGCATTGTCATTTTGGCAAAAAGACATCAATGAAATCTCATTGCTATCGCGGCGATCGCCATTGCCTGGTGACCGCGTAAAAATATGCTATCAAATGGGAATTTTGATGATGTGTTTCCGGTCACAACTTCGGAGGTTTTTCAGAAGTAGCAAGAGTCTTTAGTTAGACGTCATTGATGGGGCGTCGTTGGCGCATTCTTTCATGAGGCGGAAATCGCCCGAAAAAAATCGCTTCATTATAGACCTTCTACTAAGTACTGCCTTCCTATCGATGCTCAATATATCGTTTGACTTGTACGATAATACGAATTAGTGTTGCACACACACAAATGCTAAAATTTTTACATGCTGCCAAAACCGATACGACTTCCAATTTGTCTATTTCATCGTCTAATTTCTCGTAGTATCTGTAATTTTGGTGTGACTTACTGTTCAAGCTGCCGCGATTATCAGTGCGTGATAGTATTCTGACTGTTCTAGGAAGCAAATCCTTCGTTGCTTTTATTTGTTTTGAATCACCAGGGCGTTCAAGGAGTGGTAGCGAATTGAGGCTCACACCATATGGTCTTTGTAACAATACAATGGATCGATCACTCTTGTCGTTGCGAATATGAGTCGTGTACGAATGAGCAAAGACGTATGTTACCCTAAATCGTTTAAACAGACTGAGTGTTAACAGCATACCTCTGGTGCCCGTACGTTGTGCTATCTGGTGGATTCTGTTAGTGGCAAATAAGAATCACCATTGTTTGCGGGCATAAAAACTTGCTCAATTTCGCAATGACTAGCCTTTATAAGCTTCGATGAAAATCTTCAAATGGTTTGATGGGCTTGATAAGTATTGGCTACATCGGTATGAAACGATGTCTACTACATTTGTATAACGCGTACTGTATCTAAGTTGTGCGGTAGACTTACAGTAGAATAACTCATATTTTTGAGGTGATGGATATAACCCCTTTTAAATTAATATAGCATAGTATTTTTGCTATCTCTTCTCAATAATATACTTACAAGAACACTGTAACACACTCTGTTAGCACTTAAAGCCACAAAAATGGACGTTTGTGATCGCACTTAGTGCGTCAGAATGACCATTTCGGGTTAGAATATTTATTATAGAACTGAATTTCGCAATCCTCTTACTAATACCGGTATTTACCAATGGGACCGTTGGTTCTAGCAATGTAGGACCAAATTATATTTTCCACCAGTACATTATAACCTCATTTTTTCAAAACCTCGTCGATGCCCATCATGCAAAAAGGTTACGACATGGTTTCCATCCATCCGATGAAGATTAGAACCAAAAGCAGCCAAGTCGACGCAAAGCTCTCTTTGTCTTACATTCCACCCAATGGACGTGGCTAGTTTGCACAACATTCTGCTACACACATTCAGCAATGACGAGGCTGCGCGCAAGGCCGCCGAAGAAGCTGTTGCGGGCCTCCACACTGTCCCTGGCTCGGTGCAGCTCCTCCTCCAAATCACAGTCGAAGCAACCGTAACACGCGAGATTCGACAGGCTGCTGCTGTGTCGCTAAAGAATCTGGTGCATAAATACTGGGAGGGCGCCGACGGGCCGGAAGGCCAGTGGGTCCAGGTCATTAGTCCCGCCGACAAAGTCTTGGGTCGCCAAAACAGCCTCGAGGCGCTGCATGTGGCCCAAGACTCAAGTATTCGCTCGTTATTGGCCGAAACTGTCGCATATATCGCTCGCTTTGACTTTCCCGTATGTTGCACAACTTAAGCGTCCCAAGCGTTAACGCCGATACTAATCGTGATACTCTGCAGGACTCGTGGCCGACGCTCATTGACGACATTTGTAAGAACGTCCAGAGTGGGGATGCAAATCGTATTATCAATGCGTTGCTGGCTTTGCGTCGCGTGGTCAAGAACTTTGAATACCGGTCTGAAGAACGCTTGGCGCCGTTGTTTACACTCGTAGAAAGCGTGTTTCCAATGCTGCAGAATATGATGATACAGATGCAGACCAACAACTCGATTGAAGCCGCGCACATGATGCACCTCATTCTCAAGACCTATTGGTCTTGTGTTAAGACAAATCTACCTCCACACATTGCGCAGACGGACCAGGTCGTGGCTTGGATGAATATATTCCGCATGGTGATTGCCAAGCAACTGCCGGAAGCCAGCGAGGGTGGCGAACCCGCGGGTCAGCCCACCGACGAAGAAGAACGAAACACTTGGCCGTGGTGGAAGCTGAAAAAGTGGGCGCTACAGATTTTGTGCCGGTTTTATACGCGCTATGGCAATCCGAAGAAAGCGGAAGAGGAGTATGTACAAATGTCGACCGTGTATCGCAATCAAATTGCGCCAGAACTTTTGCCATGCGTACTGGAAACGCTGGCACTCCGCAAGAATGGTCGTTTCTGTCCGGACCGCGTGGTACAGCTCGCACTTGTCTTTTTGCAAGAAGCCGTGGACTCGGCGGTGACGTACAAGCTCATAAAGCCACACCTTGGCTTTCTCTTGTTTGAAGTGATCCATCCTGTCCTGTGTTTAACTCCAAAGGATCTACAACAATGGGCTGAGGATCCACACGAGTTTGTACGCAAGACGAATGACGTATTTGAAGACTTTTTGGATCCAGTTTACGCTGCGTCGAATTTGCTCGCAGATTTGTGCACTAAACGTGGAAAAGACTGTCTTTCGAACGTCTTGTCGTTTTACAATAACATTCTCAGCACGTATTTGGCAAGTTCTAATGAAACCAAGAATTTCATCCAAAAGGATGCAGCCCTTCACGCGCTGTTTTCGCTCGACGGTGTACTCACAAAGTCGAAAGCACACAAGGACCAAGTGGAGTCAATGATTGTGACACATATTTTGCCCGAATTCAAGAATCCGCATGGTTTTCTTCGCTTGCGTGCTTGTAAGATTTTCTCGCGCAAGTACATTGAAGGCATTGAGTTTCAAAACAATCAGACGTTGATCAACATTGTCAATTGTATGCTCGACGCAATGTTTGATCCGGAATTACCTGTGCGAATTGAGGCGGCCAAGACAATTCGGTTTGTCGTCATGTATCCCCATTCCAACACGGTTGTCGAAGTGTTGCGTCCGCGGTTGCCACAAATTCTCGAACAGTTTTTTAGCCTTATGGATGAAATTGGCAATGACGAAGTGGTCGTGGCCCTCGAACACATTATCGACCGGTTTTCATCCGAAATCGGACCCTTTTCACTGCAACTTGTGGCCAAATTTGTGGAATTTTTTGGCCAATTCACTGCTGTCGCCGAAGATGACGAGGATGCGTCCCTTGCGGCTGTGTCGTGTCTCGATGCAATCAACACGATTCTTATGAGTATTCACAATCACCCGGAGCTGTACGCGCTGTTAGTCCCGACACTTGCGCCAGTGATTCGAAAAATTCTCACGGACTTTGATTACGTTGAGTATATGGAGAGCGGCGTGGACATCCTTGGGTCGTTGGCATTTTACAGCCAAAAGATCGCTCCCCATTTATGGGCTCTTTTTCCGCTTATTTTTGCGAGTTTTAACGATTGGGCGTCCGATTATTTGACCAATTTTGTGCCAGTTATTGACAATTTTGTAGGTCGCGACATTGACGGGTTTCTCGTGGGCTCGGCTACAAACCCAGCCACGGGTGCCACTGTGCGGTACTTAGAACTCGTGCTTGATATGGCCAAGACAGTCTTTGATAGCACGAGTGTGCAGGAGGTGGACTTGTGCGCGGCCTGTCGTCTTCTCTACTCGCTGCTACATAATGTGTTTGGTAAGATTGATGAGTGCATTCCCGCCATTACATTGATGGTGTGTAACAAGCTAGCGGAGCCGCTCGTGGAATCGACTGCACGCAATTTGCTGGGCGTTTTCGGTAGTCTATTGCACTATAATCCTGCCTTGACACTTGAGAGTCTGACGCAGCTTGGGGCAGCTGATGGCGTGCTGAAAGTCTGGCTGAGTGACTTGTCTCGATATGATAATTTTCTCGACCGCAAGCTGTTTATTCTTGGTGCCATGTCGATTTTACGTGCGCCAGCTGACAAGATTCCGGCAGCTTTGCGTCCGCACATGAAGCAGTTGATTCAAGCCGCCATGAAAGTGCTGGCTGAGTCAATTCAAAACCCGGCTCCAGGGATTCTTAATGGTGACGAAGATGCCGAGAATGGAGGTGAGGAAGGAGAGCAGCTTGAAGAGCTGTTGGAAAATGGCGGCTACGCTTCGAACGAGGATGCTGAGGATGTAGTGGATGATCAGTATTACGCGATTTTACGTCAGCTGCGCGAGGAAGCAGAGGGTCAATATGGCTGCGACGACGACAATAACGATGATTACATTAGCCTGTTGGATGAGGTAGACGAGGTAGAATTCTTTTTAAACTCCCTGCAACATTTTGCACAGACAAACACTGGAGAATACCAGGCGCTGGGTCTTGAGGCCGATACCACGACGCAACAAGCCCTTGTACTTTTTCAGGAAGAACACAGGAAAAGGAAAGAAGCGCACAGTCAAAAGACGCAGCAGTAAGGGAACCGGGTATAGACAATAGTTTCCTCCTTGATTCTTAAATTTGGAAAAGAAGGCTGATAGTTGTGCTCATACTTTTCACGTAATGACCTTTTTAAGCAGTACACGATAGGTTTCAAAATCGAACTGGTCGGGTTTGTTGTTGAACTTGTCCACGTGATCGTACAGCTTGTCGTCCTGGTAGCTGGTCATTAATTGTCGAAGAAGATGCCTCGACTCTTTCTTATCCAGCATATTAATGACTTCAGCACGAACTAAAGCGAGCTTCTTGGATACGAGCAAATTATCATATAGCGAGATGGTCACGCACGGTGGCGCGGCATTTGGATTCTCCCTGAAGGCCTCAAGGTACGTGACTAGGAAGCACGAGTGCTGATATTGGCATAGCATGTTGAAATATCCATCTTGACGATATACAGGAATCACAAAGTAGGGAGACGCTTCTGCACGCTTTACAAGAGCCCAAAAGTCGCTGGCATTTAACGTCAAGGCAACAGCATCGTCCTTCTCGGCGTGAAATTCCTCCCAAATGCTGCGAATTTTAGGCGTTTGCTCACTCTCGAGAAGCTCTAGCTTTACAATCTGCTCAAGCGAACGAGGTCCAGGATACGAGAAGCCACTAGAGGCATTCGAAATGGCGATGTTGCGCGCATGACGGGCTAACAGCAGGGCGCGATGGCGGACACGTTGTATCATCACCAGTACCTTTAATCTTTAATTTGCCATTAGAAACTGATACTCAGACAGAAGTGGAACACTGTACCAGACGTCGGATCAATTTTTTGGCGGGAGCAAATTTAAAATTTTATGCAGGGATTGGTGGAATTCAAATTCAAATCAGAGCGGACATTTTGGCGCTAACGCCTGACCTAGTGTGGGGAATTATACGAGAGGGCTGCCGATAGAAGAACTTTAATTTCTCGACGGACTCGCATATGGCAGCTCAGAAGATGATGAGTCCGATCCGCTCTACGGCACAGGAGCTGAACTTGCTCACTCCGTGCAAGACTGAAGCCTCTAGCATCCATCCAAGTCCGAATCGCACGGAAGCTGCGACGGCTATGCTGCATTTGCTCACAAACATCAAGCGCCAAGAAGCCACGGCTTGCCCAACTCTAAAACCTATTACAGCCAAACGCAAATACGTGCGTCGAGCTACTAAAAAGATTGGAGCATCCGCGAAGAGACAGATCAAGACCGCGTGGATTGACTCAGATGCGTCACCAACAAACAAGGCTGCATTTAAGGTAAATCGGATCAAGGCACTCAAGACGCAAGACAAAGACGCTCAGAATGGAGATTGGCGGATGGAAGGAGAGGAAGCCAAATTCTTTCCTTTTCGAGAGTACAATCGGAAGGACAAGTCGCTTGGTCTGCTGTGTGACAAGTCCGTGAACATGTTGACTTGTTCTGATGATTGCACGTTGCTAACGATAGCAGTTAATTGATTAATTTGTTAGTTTCTTGAAATTGTACCGGAATGATCAAATCGCTGAAATTTGTTTGGACCGAACAGCAGCGGAGCTGGGTGTGGAGCGGAGACGAATTTACGATATCGTTAACATTTTGGAAAGTATTCACGTCGTAAGCCGCAAAAGCAAAAACCTTTACAATTGGCATGGCTTGTCGTCCCTTCCATCAAATATTAAGATCATGAAGGTATTTAGATTTCGTGTTGCGTAAAAACACATCTGATGCTTTATTTTATGCATCAAGCAACGATATGCAGACGTGCAGAAATCGGCTTCAAGTGTGAACGGCGTCGAAATCCAGTCTAATAAAAGTAAATTGGTTCGGTCAGGAACGATCGTCGAAGAAGCTTACAAAATCATGTGCAACAGGTGATCGTCGAAGGGGCAAATCCTTGTCAAAATTGAGTCAAGTATTCGTCCAGCTCTTTCTTGAAAAGGTGCGCTCCTCTGCTATTCCAGCTTAACGTAGATCTGACACAATGGATGGACAATAGGAAGATTGTCTCATTCCATTAGACGACGCGGCCAAACATCTGATACAGATGGAAGACAGCGAGAGCGAGGAAGATCGTTTATTGAAAAGTAGGTGTTTTGGCACGACCAACGTATGCTAGCTGACCTGACTTGCTCATGCAGCCAAGATCCGCCGACTTTACGACGTGGCCAATGTCTTAGTCAGCGTCGGGCTCATCGAAAAGTTGCAGCTATCTAACTCCCGAAAACCAGTTTTCCGGTGGAAACCGCGCAGTGCAGCAGCAAACGCTTGCATTTCTAATATCTGTCCCTTCTCTGCGGTTGAAAAGAGTTTACACCAATTTGTCAAGCCTTTCTTTAGCAATGTCGCCATCACAGAGTCCGAATTGGTGTCACAGAGTATCATTGCGGAGGAGACAGACATCATTCAGACCACGCAATCTTGCGAAAGTGATGTGTTGAATGACGGCGGCGATTCTCAATCGGACGGTAGCAGCCGCGACATCAAGCGGAAGCAATTAGATCAAGACGGAAGCGATGTGAGTATGTCGGACGGCGATACCTCGATCAAGCTCATCTCAAAGGACCAACAATTAGCATGTGCAGACAAGCGCTCAGCTGGAGCGGCGCATGAAAAGAGTTTCCTTCAAATGGATGCCAACAACAAACCGATTCACCCACGGACGATTCTTCGTCAACAGCAAGAACAAGTCAACTTGTACATGGAACAGTACGTTCGTGAGTACGTTGCCTACTTGGCTGCACACCCGAAGCATCCTGATGCTACAAGTAACACCGAAGCCTTTGCGTCAATTCGAAAAGACAAAGATGACAACTTGTTGCTTCCGGAGGACCACGAAAAGTTACTTCAGTCGGAAAGTCCTCAATCTGTGGCCATTATCGCAACAGGTCAAGTCGTGACCAATCCAATTGCAGCCGTGCCAAAAGCAACGTCGTTTCAAGCTGATGAGCCAGAAGCTGAGCCAACTCCACGTCCTCTGGTCCCTAGTGTTGGCAAGAATCATGGAAAAGCAGTCGTTGCATTTTCGGCTCAATCAACGCCAACTCGCGATTAAGCACGAGCAGTACAATGCCAACAGAAGTGGAACGCTACTCCTCAGCTTCGTAGAAAGGACCAATTGTTGTAGGACATATAGCGAGTAGGTTGACGTGACGTCGATAACCATACGGCCCATGTATCACCATAAGATTGTACAATACGTGGTACACGTGCCCATGATTGTATCGCTGAAGCAAAAGTGCTCTTTCGTCTCGAACATTCGCACAGCGAAAGCAAATTCGAGAAGGAAGAGCCCAAGTAATGTGAGAGGGCATATCGTCCGACCTATGTCGAAACCTCTAAAATTTGATTGGATACATTACTCCGCCCCGTCGCAATCTAGAAGCTTCGAACCCTAGAACGCGTCATCTCTCCTTCTTCTGCATAGTTTCCCGCACAAAATATGATTGTCGCCCCTCCTTTTCGATCGATAGAAGTTTCCGTTTCCGCCCAAACCAAGAAAGAAGCGTTCAAGCATTTGGCTGGTTGGCAACCCGCATCCACATTTTCAAGCCCGCGTTGGATGCTCATTGTTTAATTTTCCCAGTTGGAATCAAATCCTGATATCAAGACACATCAACCAATGAGCGCCCCTGAAGCTGAGACGTTTGCCTTTTCGGCCGACATTAACCAGCTGCTGAGTTTAATTATCAACACGTTCTACTCGAACAAGGACATTTTCTTGCGCGAGCTCATTTCGAACGCTTCTGATGCCCTCGACAAGATTCGTTACTCGTCTCTGACCGATGCCGACGTGTTGGATACGGACAAGAACCTCGAGATTAAGGTCATTCCGGACAAGGCCAATGGCACGTTGACGATTCAGGACTCGGGTATTGGTATGACTAAAGCCGACCTGATTAACAACCTTGGTACGATCGCCAAGTCGGGTACTAAGGCCTTTATGGAGGCCTTGGCCGCTGGAGCTGACATCAGTATGATTGGTCAGTTTGGTGTGGGTTTCTACTCTGCGTACCTTGTCGCAGACCAGGTGGTGGTCCACTCTAAGCACAACGACGACGAGCAGTATGTATGGGAATCTGCTGCTGGTGGATCGTTCACAGTGACCCCCGACACGTCGGAGCCGATTCTTCGCGGCACGCGCATTGTGCTTAAGCTGAAGGAGGACATGCTTGAGTACCTGGAGGAACGTAAGCTCAAAGACTTGGTGAAGAAACACTCCGAGTTCATTGGCTTCCCTATCAAACTCTACGTTGAGAAGACAGAGGAAAAGGAAGTGACGGATGACGAGGAAGAAGAAGACGAGAAGGAAGGCGACGATGACAAGCCTAAGGTCGAGGAAGTTGAGGAAGAGGAAGGCGAAAAGAAGAAAAAGACGAAGAAGATCAAGGAAGTGACCCATGAGTGGGACCACATTAATAGTCAGAAGCCCATCTGGATGCGCAAGCCTGAAGACGTAACTCACGAGGAGTACGCTTCGTTCTACAAGTCGCTGACCAACGATTGGGAGGAACATGCCGCTGTAAAACACTTCTCAGTTGAAGGACAGCTCGAGTTCAAGGCGTGTCTGTTTACGCCGAAGCGCGCGCCGTTCGACATGTTTGAAGGTGGCGCCAAAAAGAAACTCAACAACATCAAGTTGTACGTGCGTCGCGTGTTCATTATGGACAATTGCGAGGAGTTGATGCCTGAGTACCTGTCGTTCGTCAAGGGTGTTGTTGATTCGGAAGACTTGCCGCTTAACATTTCACGTGAAACGCTGCAACAAAACAAGATCTTGCGCGTGATTAAGAAAAACTTGGTCAAGAAGTGCCTCGAAATGTTTGCCGAGCTTGCTGAAGACAATGAGAAGTACAACAAGTTCTACGAGTCTTTCAGCAAGAACCTCAAACTTGGTATTCATGAGGACTCGACCAACCGCACGAAGATTGCCAAGCTGCTACGCTACCACTCCACCAAGGCGGGCGAAGAACTCACGTCACTGGACGACTACATTTCTCGAATGCCGGAGAACCAGCCTGGTATTTACTACGTGACGGGCGAAAGCAAGAAGGCGGTTGAAAACTCACCGTTTATTGAAAAGCTTAAGAAGAAGGGCTACGAGGTCTTGTTCATGGTTGAGGCTATTGACGAGTACGCTGTGCAGCAGTTGAAGGAGTATGAGGGTAAGAAGCTCATCTGCGCCACGAAGGAAGGCCTTAAAATGGAGGAGACGGAAGACGAGAAGAAGTCGTTCGAGGAAGCCAAAGCTGCCACGGAGGGACTTTGCAAGCTCATAAAGGAAGTATTGGACGACAAGGTCGAAAAGGTCGAAATTTCAAACCGCATTGTTGAGTCTCCTTGTGTTCTTGTAACGGGCGAATACGGATGGTCCGCTAACATGGAGCGTATTATGAAGGCACAGGCGTTGCGCGACAGCAGCACTTCTTCGTACATGTCTTCCAAAAAGACGATGGAGATTAACCCACTTCACCCTATTATCAAGTCGCTGCGAGAAAAGGCTGAGGCTGACAAGAGTGACAAGACGGTGAAGGACTTAATCTGGTTGTTGTACGACACATCGCTTTTGACTTCCGGTTTCAGTTTGGATGAGCCCACGACGTTTGCCAACCGCATTCACCGTCTTATTAAACTCGGATTGAGCATTGATGACGACGATGACACCGCTGATGAGTCGATGGAGGATTTGCCTCCGCTTGAGGGCGAAGGCGAGGAAGAGAGCACGATGGAGGAGGTGGATTAGGATTTCAGCGCTGTAGTGTTTTAGTCGGGTACGGTTGTTGCATATGAGGCCGTGACTTGAATATCTTTTTTTGGTAGTGAGGCCTTAGCTCTTTGAGATTAAATATATTTACGGTTTGCCAATCCTGTATTTGACTCTTCGCCATTTCACCGAGGACAAAACTATGATATGGGCGTAAAAATGCCGAGCGCGTTTGCGCAGCTCGTCTAAAAGTCTTGGTTCCTATACGATTTCTCATTGCGTCATGTCATGCCGGAATATTCACGTAATGATGCTCACTTCGGAATGACTGGTGATAATGACCATCCGACAGCTGGAAACAAAATATTCATAGTGTATTCGGGCTTTCCTTAGCACGTGCGAATAATCCTTACACTGGGTTATAAGAAGCTAGAGGATTCTATGCATCGTTCGCCTTTCGAAACGTACCCGTTCAGCTCAAACAATGTGCAATACGTTTCATGTAGCATAATAAGTTGAGCTGGTCTTCAATGTCATTTGACATCATTACATTTATTTTTGGTGCCTCACATTTAGCCAAGAAGAGAACGAGGCCTGACTTGTCGACGGTGAAGCAACACCATTTGTCATGCCAGAGAGAGCCTTTCTCGAGCCGAAAGAGGCGGTACACCTTTGCCATATCGTTTCTGTTTCTTCTCATTGTTCATGAGTGTTGTTTTAACGGTCAGAGATACCCACTAGTACCAACACCGAAAGAGTTGGAGCTTTCCCACCAACTAATTGAGCTTCAAAAAAAGAAAGACAGTTGCGAAATTCGAGCGCGTGCGCAAATTGATAATCTTGAGGCACACGTTCACAAGTACGTGAGAACAAATTACAGAAACTCGTATTGATACTTTATAGGTTACAGGCTCGCGTGCACGATCTTTTGGAATTGCTGGAACGTAGTAAGCAAGATCAAATATTAAATCAGGAATTAGCGGTTAAGGAGGAGCAAAAGCGCTGGAAGGCGACGATACAAACACTTCAAACCGAACTTGATCGAGAAAAAAATGACAAAGAAGCGCAAAAGAAATGGCAGGATCGATTTATGACGGCACTTCAACCCTCTCAAGATTTTCCCGCTGCATCTGCAACTATGATGCAACCTCCTCCGATTGACTTGCATGTGCATGTCATTGCTCGTTTCGCTCAAAGTCTGGCCCTTCTTCCAGCATCACAGGCGCCGCAAATTGTGAAGACAGGTGTTCTTCCATTTCTCGTGCACTTAATCCAGCAAGAAATGGGAGACGTTGTCATTGGCTCGGTTCTCATCGCATTTGTGCACCTTTCTATCCATTCGACCAAATTACACGCGCTTCTGCAATCCAATGAACCAAATCGTAAACTAGACATTCGGGAACTAATTGTAAAGGCTGGAGTTGGCACACCGCTGATTCTCCTCCTTGAACACTCGCAAAACGCTCGAATCCTTGTGGAAGCAGCTCGTTTGTGTGCCGCTTTAGCGACTCATGCTCCCAACAAGCGTGCACTGGCTTCGAAAAATGTCGTGCGTTGGCTTGTCCAGCATTTAATGCCACGTACTACTTTACAAAATCAAGAATCGCGTGACGATAACGAGAATGAGGACCTGTTTCACAAGCTGGAAACACTTCCTTTTCCTTGGGATGCTACCGTCCAACAAAATATGCTGAGTGCCCTAGTGAATTTATCCCACGGTATGAACATTCTTATGGCCAATATAAAGTACTTGCTCCTCTAATCACGAATATCTTTGTGGCAGACTGCGATAATTTGCGGTGCCAAATTGCAGCTAGTCCAAATTTTGTGTCAATCTTAGTGCGCTATGTTCGAGAAAGCCCAAACGCTCATGTCCAAGTTGAAGCCGCCAAGCTTCTTGGGAACATGGCATACAATCACGAGGTTAATCACAGCAAATTGATGGCGGCTGAAGGAGCAATGGCACTAGCTGCTTGTCTCACAGCTACGAATTTACAACAAAGTGCAGCACTTGCTCGAGCTGGAGCGATTGGACTTGCGAATTTAGCTTATACGTCTGTAAACCAACTTACCATTGGCTATAGTGACGCGTCAACGTTCCTCCTTCAATTGCTGGTAGATGCTGTCAAAGCGCCATCAGTCATTGAGGCTGCAGCCACCGCCCTCGCTTGCCTTTGTCATCAGAACCCACCGAATAAAGCTCGAGTAGCTGCACAAAATGGACTTCAGGTGCTGCTGTATGCACTTCAAGTACTTTTTCACTCAAAGGACAATGAGATTGAGAGTGGCCGCGTGGCAGCACTTGTCGCTCTTTGCGAATCCTTTGCCATTATTGTTCATTCAGCGTCCAATCGGCAACACGCAATGGAGCTTGACGATCATGCTTTTCTTTACCAATTGTGCTCGGGAGCAAACAATTTAAACCTTCTTGAAGCATCCGCACGTGCGATTTGCGCAATGATTTTACCTCTAAACGAGCGAGACTTGTTACTTGACAATCGAAAATGCATTTGGGAGACTCTTTTGATCGCATCGAAGGCTTTGGAACGTGCACGCAACATACTGGTACAGAAGGATCAGGATTCTCTGGTTTGCAATGAAAAAGGAAATGCAGTCTTAAGTGGCCAGCTTCGATGGCTAACAAAGATGATTGATACACTTGACAGCTATCAGACGCTATTCCAATCGACACCAGACACGACACCTATTGTATCCTTGAACGTTGCTGAGAGCGACGGGAACTATTTGCCAGAGTTTCTCGATCGTAATAGCTTTTTAATTGATACACTGACAGCTATACAGCCAGACGACCTTTGCCCTCACTTCTACAATGGCTAGAACAGCCATTAGAAAAGAGATACAAAAGCACCTTTTTGAGCCAATGTTATTGTTTCTACTTAGATGATGGAAGATCATAAAAACCTGTGTACTAATTGTATTAGGTCATAAAGCCTATGCGTTCAAGCATAGAATCCAATCAGTTTTCGCAAGGCGCGAGGTTCGAGTCTCCCGTCCTGCTCAAGGGTCACTGATTCACTGTCTGTGGAAACTCGAAAGCCTCTTCGTGCGACGCTCTACTGTAAAGTGTCGATCAATTGATCTTTGCACACATGGATCTCTCTCAAGTTCTCTAAGTGCGACTGAACAATCATAAGGGTTCATTGTTCTATGTATAAAAAAATCACACTATCGATGGCATCATCCAGTTTCACCTATCGAGCCAGCCTTTGATACGCAACGATATGTTGAAATTGTTCACAAAAGGTATTAGACTTTACCAAAGAGATACGGAACAAGACCGTCGTATTCGACGTTCGATGGAGGAAGCACCGACATATTGGCGAATTGATCGGAGAGGTAACCCAGCACATCGTTTGCCATGACTCCCACTAGCGGATAACCTCTCACTGGTTGAAATAACTTTTCGACATCATCAATTGAATTTTTCGAAAGCAACAAGTCGATCACTTGTTCGCCAGTGAATTTCTGCTTTACATTGTAGGAAATAATAAACAGATTTGCCGACATTAAGTTGGAATCATCAGGCGAAATTTTGCTTGTAAGGTACAAGAGGTGAAAAATGTCTTCGGGTGTCTTTCCAGTCTTCATCCAGTCTTTGATCCTCCACATTATCCACAAACAACCTGCGTGGGACATGAAGCCGTTAGGAGGCAACGCATTAAACATTTCGCGAAATGCAATCGACTCGAGCATGTCTAGCCTGGATATCCTAATGTGCTTAACACGTTCAGAAAGCTGTCGTAGCCACTGAAGTACAAAGTCTCAAAGGGCACACCGTCCTAGGACATTGCGAGATAAGTGGGCCATGAGATAAACATTTCGTCGTCGAGAGAATTCCAAGCAGGCTTAAGTTTGAGACGCATGAGGTCAAAAACGCTTTCCGATAATTCCCCAGCCTTCAGCCATGCATCAAACACATGTGTTTGGGTATCTGCCTTTGAGACCAAATCGAATTTCATGTCTTCAGCGAGGCACTTTGTACGCGGATCGTCTCGAAGCATTTCAAATAGTGTCACCATGATAATTTCTCGCAAACTGAGTTTTCTCACGTATTCAAACAGCTCTTTTTCGCCACATAACTCGTGACCTGTAGCCGCGCCACTCGTACCCACGTCATTAAGTTGCCTGTAAGTCTTAATATACTTAAACCACAAGAAGAGCTTGGGGTCAATACTGTTCTTGTCGGCAGGAGTACACAAACCGTGCAATTTCATGATACGAAACACATTGGGAGGACTTTCACGTATAGTTAAGGAAGGTCAAAGTACCAGATTCCGATTTGCCATGTTCTTAAAAGGTACATCGTGTTTCCGCTCTCTCCATTTCGTTTCTTTCAGCAAATCAAGTGCATTTTCAAGATCTGACGCCACTCCATTTGCCACTGCTTTTTCATGCAATTGCACCGCTCTGAAGGATATCCTATAAAACTCTTAAACGAAGAAATCGGCTTGTGGGCTATTGGAACCATCAACCGTTTGAAATACAGATTTACCCGCCTGTGCAATGATTGGACAAGACGAGTTGTGCATTTCCTTATTTTGGAAACGAAACATAGATAGGAGAAGAGTGACGATTACCTTGGTACCCTCATTCGCAACGAGGTATGCTGCAAGACAGTAACAATGGCGCACCGATTAATAAACAGTACTTTTTGCCACTTAGTTTACGCTATAGCTTCTTAATTTGCGCTCAACCCCACAGGTCAAATTCAGAAGAACCCAAGCGTCTCAATACCCTCATAATCTGGACAATAGATTCTGTCAGCGCCCATTTTCTTCACCTGAACCAGATCAGCAATTAAGTCAACGCAGCATTTCTGCGGTGTGAATTCAGTCGTTTGCGCCTTTTCGCCGCAAAAATTTATGACGACAGCAGCCGCTTCTCGCCCAAGTGACGCGGAAGCGATTTCAGCGAACATGGATGTGGATGAGGATTCCGTTCCTGCTTTCCTCGTTGCTGTGTCTACTGCCTCCGGTACTAGTCTTCCTATCTGTCTCGTGGATGTTATTCGCAACGCTGCTGTGCTTCGTGACACTACTGCAGTGACTGCGCGAGTGATGTCGAAGCTATTGAAGCGCTCTTCGACAATGGTACGCCGTGGTCAGAAATTGCTCCCAGCATTACCAGCGCTAGCCCGAATCAGCTGCCTCGTGCGCGTTACGCTCTGGTGTTGGAAACCGGTGGTGCGCTTGCGCGTACTGGTCCGCAGAAGATTCTGCAGTCGTTCGTTCGCGAACACAACAACCCAATCCTTGCTGAACTCTTCAGCGATAATCTCGTGGGGCAATTGTCCAAGCTACCGGGAGGAAATCTCCGCTCGAAGGTCAAGACACGCGAAGCATGTATGAAGCTTGAACGCCAAACCATCCAGTTGTTGAGGAGCTCGTTCAAGCTCAAGGAATTCGATGTAGTGGGAGAGAAATACTTCCTTGATGTTTCCAGCATCGACAACGATCTTGATACTGACCGAACGATAAAGCGTTTGTTTGAGCTTGGCTGACGACCTCTGTACGACAACTTCCGCGAAGTCAATGTTGCGACTGGCGTAACTACGGCTACGTGGCGTGTGTATTTTGTGTCGACGACCTGTCCAAGCGCGCTCATAACTGAGGGCACTGTGTGTGATCAAGTAATGTTTGGGGGTCGCCTCGCTCCAGCCCATGGGAAGAATGCTCCGTTCCCATTTGGTTGCATTATGTTTTGTCGACTTTACCGACCACCCGCCGTTGCGTGGGACTTCGGTCCAGCCCAGACCGTTCACAATTGCGGCAGTCTGCTCAGCCTGTTGCCCGTCTGTTTGACTCTGCGTTGCAGCGTGGAGTTGCCAAACCAGCCCCGACATCACCAATGTAGCCCACGTCCACGGCACTTGCCGTGGTTCCAGCCCCGTCAATGGACCTCTCGTTGAGCAGCCGATCAAGCAGTTTGATGCCCCACCATCCAGTCCTCTCCGCCGTCCAGCGCTTCTCTCGACCGACACTGCAACTGTGGTTCGTCGCAATAACAAGCGTACTCGTAGCTCGGATGATTACACGAATATGACCACCAAAGAACGTCCCAAGGATATGCCTAGTTTTAGTACCAGCAATTATTTCAGTGTGCTGGAGGAGATCGAGACGGAATACGAACTTGTTAAATTGTCTCTTGGTCCAGACGCAAGACCCAGCTTTCAGATTAGGCCGACGGTCGTCCGCATCCCCGATGCTGTCAAGAAGTTGACTGAGGAGTCGCATTTCCTGACCAAGCATCATACCAAGACCGTTTCGGGGATAGAATCAGCAGAAGCATAGCGGCGATTGACGAGCAAACTGAACCACGCTATCCTCGAACAGATGCGTGATGATTGATGCAACTCCCAAGATGTCGCCCAACTATTGCTTCTCAACCGTATCCTTGCAGCCTCACAGCCACGTGAAGACAATACTTTTCACGCGAAGTGGATAAAGGTTATCGGGTTCAAGCTGCCTTCGAAGCGCAACGATTAAGCCGCATATGTTGCATCGCTATGAAATACGACGCCAGAAGCGACCAACCTTTTGCAAGCCACGAAGGCCTTGGCATTCTTTAAATTGATGCTCACGTGTACCGCTCCCAAGCTCTTCCATAAGGATTCTTGGTTCCAACGCTGTTCTGGACTCACGGTTGCGTGAATCTCTGCGCATCACGCCTGTCCGCTAAACCCCAACATGCTGTTTGCACTGTTGCGCTCACGTGTTGGTGAGTTATGTATGCAACAATGGCAGCGTCCACAGCGGCAAGGCTTGTTGTGGGATGATAACAAAAACTCAAAGGTTGCGGCTATCTCGATATGGAGACTGCTGTTTTTAAGCTCCAGCTAATTAACGAATAGATCAGCCTGGTGGTTGGTCTTCTGCTCAACTAAAGTTGCCCCAACACCGGAGATGGTGTAACTGCGTTATCGGTCAATATCAACGGGAGCGAGAAGAATGGCCACCTATCCATTGTAAGCCTTTTGTCCAAGTACTCCATTTCCTGCATTCAAGAATTCAAGTTTCGTGACCGAACGCAATTGTCCAAGCTCAAGATGTATCTCGATCCCTCATTCCAGCACAAGGTGTTCGTACGTGACGACAAGAGCGCCTGCCAGCACACGACATCTGCACGTAGCGCAGAAGTCGTGACAGTGGTGCGTGTCGACTTTCCAGGTTACGCAAGCACCGCGTTGGTAGATAAGTTCTCTATTTCCAGCCGATATTTGGTTGTGCGTTTCGATGTGGCTGGTGCATCGTTGTATGTGCACAACGTATATGCGCCAGTGGATTATCAAGAGAAACAGCGGTTCTTCGCCCACCTCAGTGCCACTGTGACGATTTGAGACGAGGTCAGTCATATTGTGATGGGTGACTTAAACATTCCCTTGATCCGACATTGGATGCAAACAGCGTCACCTCGTATTGCGACAACGCACGTTCTTACTGTTGGAATGGCTCGCGACGCTCGGCGTAGTTAATGCATGGCGGGTGGAACATGATAGTGCTCGCATTTACACTGAACCACAGCCACGCAAGAATCGATTGATAACCGTATACAAGGATTTCGAGTAATTTGGGCTTATGCATGCTGGGAATCATCGTGCTCACTCAGTAATGTTTCGTCAAGGGGTCGATTAGAAATCCTCGGCGTATTTTTTGGAGTACGCGATGGTGATTGAAGCGATTGAGCGAGAAGCAACTGGTGTATTAAGCCAACTTCGTGTGTCGTCCAATCCTCGTCGTGTATATATCAATCTGTGGCCGTGTATGGGAAAAGTGGAAACAACGCATGAAGCGCCTACTCCAGCAGCTCCAAGCAAATCTGCGTGGAAGCAACACAGCACTTGTGGATGCGGCACGCGGTGCCCTGGATGCAGCAGCGACGCGATACAAGCAGCAGTGTGATGTTGCCTCGAAGCAAGTATTTGAGCAAGCTTTGCGCGAGCACCACGATTGCCTCACGCGCACAAGCCAGTACAATCAAAACAAGGCTTTCGATTTCCAAGCACAGCACATGAAGAAGTCGAATCGATTTTTCTATTGGTCGTTGGATCCAATGCGTATCGTGTGTCGATCGAAGAAGTTTAGCTACCTGATGGTTCTCTGTTCCCGACACCGCAAGACATTACGCTTCAGTTCATAAACCATTAGGGTTCTGTCATAAGCGATCTGTTACGCTCTAATGGGCGTACGCCGATGCCGAATTCGCATGCACAAGCAAAACTGTTAGACTCGATTTGATGCCGACTGTCTGAGGAAGACCAAGACATGCTATTGAGTCCTTTAACAGTGGATGAGTTCGTCGCCTCCATCAAGCATATGAAACACAACTTATCGCCTGGTATGGATTGTCTTACGGTCAAGTCGCCCCGGTGATCTTCGGTGAATGTCTGTGCATTGTGTTCCACCACCTGCAACTAAGTCACCTCTCCCAGTCGCAACGTCATTCTGCAATCGCGCTTCTGTACAAGAAAGGCGAGCGTGCGTGTCCGGGAAATTATCGGCCTATCGCCTTAATTTGGGTCGACTGAAAGGTTCTCGCCAAGACGCTCACGTTTAGACTGTAGTTGGTACTCAGCAAACTTATTCACCTAGACCAGAAGGCATTCGGCAAGGGACAATCAATGCATCACCATGCTCGTTTCCTTTCTGACCTGGTGCATGTAAATGTCCCTGTCCCAACGGTCCGCAGGTGGCAGACGTTACTGAACAAGTTTGTGTTGACACGCCCCTATGACCCAGACAATAATCATTTTCACTTGGTCGCCAAGGAATTTGTTTACCAGCGTCGAGAGGATGGTGATCTGCAAGTTCTGAACATTGAAGCCCAATTGAAGAAGCAGCGCCTCCAAATCATGCAACACTTTATTGGTGCAACCCAAACGGTAGAGCGGAACTGGAAACACCTGGCGTGGTGTTGGCGAAACATATACTCCCCGACTATGGTCCATGGCATTCGTTGGATTGTTAACTGTATTCCCGTATCGACACGGAAGAATGGTGCGATGACACGCCATGTCTGCGTGGTGGAAACAAAAGAGCGTGTGGTTGCACTAAGTCAAGTGGACAGTGACCCACAGTGATCGACCAGATACCGACCAGCGCGCACACCTGTTACAACGACAACAAGTTTGGTTGCGCGCCGACCGCCAGCTTGAGTATATGAGATCGACCCGTTCGTCCGAGGCATAGCCCAGCTACAGTTTGCTTCTTATTATACCAGAGCCTGACTAAAGCTTTCGGGGCTCCGATTCCGTCTCCGCTGCTTGTCCAACTTCTTTTGTGCAGATAGTACGTGGCCCAGCTCCAGTATAATTTGTCGAGGCGTTCGTGGATTACACTCTACTGTCTACACGTCGTCTGTGATGTTGAAGAGACTCTACCAGGAGCTTACACAAGTGTGTGTCCGTTGCTTAAACGACCTGAATGTGTTGGTAGTTCTACGTATCTTTTTTGTGGCGTTGCGACGTTTACGAGATCGTGCTACCTCCCCACCATCCCAAAGAACTACTTCTTAGTATGGTGTGGGTGGCCAAGCCCACTAATGATCGAGCACTCTACCAAACGGAAAATTGGTACTGCACTAGTTGCGTGGGTTGTACGTCGGCACAAATGCCTGCGCCGTCTCCTGTTACCGATATTTGAAGACCTACAATTCCGTGTGGCTTACCAGTTGCTTCTCGCTTTTTATTGCAACTTAGCTGACGCTAAACCGTAGCTAAAATGGTGTGGCGCCCTCGACAATATGCCTCGAGATCTAAATGGGCCATCAATGGTGATTCATTACAAAAATGCGCAGAATTAAAGTTTGCTTATGCAGAGGTACATATAATTTTCACGACGATGAGCTGCAGCATCAGACTAAACAACTTGTTCGCTGTAAGTGCACAGCAGACACAATATCTGTGCATGCACTTTTATTTTATATTTTAGCTAAGGCATACGAGAGCAGTTGCAGCAAATAGTTCATTATGTAGTTTGTAAATAATCTGCTGCTGCATAATTACTCATGTGTATGTAAAAATTGTACTAAGTTTAATGGTCACGCATTATCGCTGAACTTGTCATTAGTTTTAAAACAGACTGGTGAGGCCTATCTAATCGAAAAGTGAGCTATTTATTGGTCTTTAATATTTAAGACTACATTGCCATTACTAAATGAATCGAGACTAGACGCCATTAGACTTTTTGCTTTCGGTGCCTTTCAAGAAGCAACAAACAGCTCATTTATATGTCAAAAAATCTGTGGATATTATAGCTGTCCAATTTTAATGCCTATTTGGCAATTGCACGCTTATGAGCTCGTTGCTCGATCAACGTTTCAATAAACAAAAATTGGACCTGACTCGATAAAATGCAGTGCTTGAGTTAGAAGAGATACAAAGTCAGTATTTTTTACTAGCTTAGTAATATCAAGACTTAAAGACTAATATTTTATACAATTACCAGACAGGTCCATATCAATTAAGCAATAAGCAATGAGAAAGAAGAATCGCTAATTTACATAACTATTACTTTACAATTGGAAAAAAGATGTCCGCTTCGAGCCCTAAAAGGCCCGGATGCCGTAATAGCAAGCATTAGGAGACATAAATGTCGGTAAAGTCGTCTTGACCCTTTTTTTACGTGTCGCTGAATCAACAAAAGAAATTGTTTTTCGGGAGCCGAATCCTCCAGATTAGCTTAGATTTTTAAATTGTAGCCTCTAATGGGTAAGTGAGATACACTGGACCAAAAATATTATACATCATGCGATATTGGGGTCAGAATAGTAGTGCCTAAAACGATGCTTTTGTATTTAATTCATTATGGCTGTTTTATCACGGTAGAATTGAGGGCAAAGGTCACGTGGCTGTATAGCTGTTTGCGTATCATATAAAAAACTTTTATGCAGAAGGCGTTTAATATAAATCAATGGAAAGTCTAATCAAAATTTTCCGTTCGGACAATTGCACGAAGTTTGCAAATAATGTTCTGGATGGCGTGTGTGGGCTCGGTATAATTGTACATCTGGAGACTGTTCTTTTAAGTCCACAGCAGAGTGAAGTGGAGGAGCGAGTAAATCGCACTTTATGGATAGAGCAAGGAACATGTTTGCACTGCGAAGTTGTATCAGCTGTGTGGTGGACAAAGTTGTTTACACGGCCGTTTATGTGATCATAAAGATGTCAATAGTGCTGGACCAGGCATAACGCCATACGGGGTGGGCCGCAAGATTAAGACACATCCTGATCAATTAAGCGTGATCGGATCTCAAGATTATGCGCACGTTGACGATGCAAGCGGACAAGGCCGGAAGCAAGGAGCCTTCAATGCTTGTATACGGGATTCGTCGATAGCACTAAGGGCAACAGAGTGTTCGACATGTATTCATAGAAAATAAGAGTCTTAATGAACGAGAAGTCAACGGCATCTACGACACTATGAAAGCTCGCAATCCAACGATGGTCCATGGGGTCACTGACGATGAGATCGGCATGGATGAAAAGATCTGAAGTCGCAACTCGAGCCGTTCAATGTGACCAGCTTGAGAGCCTATCGTTGATGTCATGATGTGCGAAGTCAACTTAGAGACACAAAGAACTGGTCAGAAGCTTTTGACACTTCGAAGAACATGCGGACCAATTTATAGTGACAACATGGTGTATCATCCTTAATTAGACAATAAAAATCAAAAGCGTATCCGGTCTTGCCGTTTAACAAAAGCAAAACTTGAATTAGTGGGACCAGAGTCAGCTAGCTTTGAGGTAATCGATGACACTTTTCTGGACGCTAACGATGATCCTGACAACATTGATCATATTTGGCGTCCATCACTAAATATATCGCGCGTAGATCAATATGACCGACAGCAAAAAGCCGTGGTTGCATATGCAGACAATTTTGGGGGCGCGGATGATATACCGACAGCGTATCAGCAATCCATGGTCAGTCATGATGCTCAGATGTGGTTTAGAGCTATAAAGGCTTTAAGCACACGAGCTTGGACTTCGGTGTCGAGCACTAAATAAATCGCGACCAATTGGCTGTCTTTAGGTCTTCGCGAGATAAAGAAACGAGCTTGGTCAAGATGTCCGATATAAGACTCGATCTGTAGCTAAGGATTTGAAGCCAAAGCTTGGTGTAGTTTTCTTCAAAACATATCAAGAGTGGCTAACATGAATTCAGCCACTTTCGAGTGTATCTGACACATCCAACATGAGTCGTTTATCCGAACGACGGAGTCGTAAAGGACGATGTGCTTCAGTTGTCGTGGCTGAAGGCGGTTTGGCTAAGCAACGAGACGCCGACATTGCGTTTTTTAACTGCGACCTAAAAGAGTCTGTCAACATGGAACTCTCACACGGTTTAATGAGCATATGCTAATCATCTATGGTCCGAAGCAAGTAGTTTGTGCATGTAACAAGACAATACATCAAATGTCTATTTGTCTCGAGAGTTGTGGGGCGGATAAGTGCGTGTGCGTCATAGAGAAAGCGCCAAATTCCATTTGCATGGGTCCTTATTGATGACATTGTTATTGTTGCAAAAACAAGAGAGGAGATACGATATGTAAAGCAGGCACTAAAGAATGCTTTTAACATGAAAGGGCTAGGAGAGGTCAAGATACTTTCGAAGATGGCGACCAAACATGATTGGACAAAGAAGATGCTTATAATCATGTGGACTCATTACATTGATGACGTGGTGGAGCGTAATCAGCAAAGCTCTAAAATAGTTGTAATCCGTGTGAGTTAGGGTTGGAGCTGTCAGCGATGTGGTCTCCAGTGACGCTTGTTGGACGACAAGAGACGCGTTCAAAGCCGTACAGGTTGCTCATCGAGTGTTTCCCTACATCACGACATGTACCCGATTCGACAGTAATTGCGTGGTGTTTCAACAATCCCGGTTTCTTGAGAATCCTGAACAGCAGTACTGGAAGGCTGCCAAGTTGTGTGCTCCGCTGTCCGAAGAGGAAAAAATCAGGTTTATTTTGTCCAATCATCGCACAGGCGGTGAAACCTTATTACTTTTTAATGTCGCTGATTTGCAGTAAAAGCTGATTTGTTTTTGATAGGACATCACTTCGCTTGATGATTAACTGCAGCCAGAGACCAAGGATGTGGCTGCTCGTCTTGGTACGTACAATAGTTATCGTCTCTCTTAGTTCTAGCGCATGGATACCGCTG